>CM070577.1:20333665-20486977 GCA_036346355.1 Rhipidocladum racemiflorum | reverse complement strand
AGGTATATTTGCAATAAACAGCATTTGAAGTAATATAAGTAGATTAAAGCGGTAGAAATAAGTAAAGCGTAAATAACTTTTCAAGAAGTTTAATAAACATTTTTCCCCATCTAAACCACATTTCCATCATCTGCATTTTAGACCAACAACTTTTCAAACCAAAGTTTATTTTAGAGAAAATCTAACCCTTAGCTGTAATTCCCGGCGATGTCAAATACCCCGCGGACCACGGCTATTCGAATAGATTCTAAACTCTGCTTGAGAGGTTATGCACTTTACCCACAAGATACGGAGTCAAACACCACAAAGGCGAGTTCAGTAACAAAGTCTTTCGAGAAACCTCTAACAATACAAGTGGTCCTCCCGGTTATTGCGCACTAACCCTTCCCTTCGCTAAGGGCGAAGTCTAGAGCCAATCAACCGTTAGATGGGTACACTGGCCTCTCGGCTACAGATGCGCTCCCAGTCTAACTTACACAAAGAGGGTGTAGTTGACCTCACTGAGGAGTCCCACAGTGCGATTATTAGCAACTTAGTCAACTAGGTCCGTCCCATTCTGAGACATGTGGTTTTACGTTAGACCCAGATTCAAAGGCTTGCAAGGTTAAGTCCTTAGGGTGACAGGGCAAGACTACCCGAAGAACCAAATCAACATCCCCATATGCAGCTGGCTGACCTTTGATTACTCTTGCCCACATGCGATTCAGCGTTTTATCAAACCCAGTTGATTACCATGCACCACGTGCCATCAAGCATCACATGATACTTTTCCAAAAGCAGAGTTCAATATATCATTAAGTCAATATTAACATTTGGATTGTCCAAAACCATGTCATGAGCACGTAGCAGGTCTAAGCGTTATACTACAACGGTCTAAACCCCCAGGTTGGCAATTTAATAATGTCCAACTAGTAAACCACAACTAGGGTGACAAGAGGTCATGGCACATACTTAAATAATCAAGGTGTCATCTGACAGAATTGGTACTTATCTAATCCCCAAGTTTAAACAAAGTATTTTTCTACTTGAACTAGCATGCAATAGTTTAAAATCAAAATAGATTTTAAGAAATAGGATCAACATGGTCAAAGCAGCAACTTGCCTTCAAAAGTACTTGCTCTTGGTCTTGAGTTGGATCTGAGTCAATACTTCTCCTTAGATCCTTAAGCACTTCAACGTCTACTCGTAAAAGCGTGCAAATAGCAAATACCCAAATAAACAATAGGCAAAAAGTGTCCAAACATCCAAATAAAATCCATAAACAGAAAGAACATAATTTTATGGATTTTTAGAAAGCTGGAGATAAATCAAAATTTGGAGTTAAAGGCATAAAAAGTTATGATTATTTAAAAGTTTGCATAATCATTTAAATAATTTTGCAGAGAAAAAAATTTAGTCCAAAAATTAAATAAAATTCATATTTAGGTAGATCTCAATTTTATACAAATTTGGAAATTTGAATCACTCTCAAATCGGAGTTGAAAGCGCATAAAAGTTATAAGCGTTTGAAGTTTTGAAATTCAAATCAATTATTAAACCGATTTATTAAACCATTTTCTTTTCGGAAAATCATTTATTGCGTCAGCCCGAGGACACGTGGCAGCCTCTTTGATTGGTTGGGTGGCGTCGGCCAGGTCCATGGACTTAGTCCACGCTTGGCTCGGAGTCCCGCAGTGGACTCGATCCCACGACTCCGTGTCGCCCGTGACATGTGGGCCCGCTCGGGTAGCGCGTCATCGGCGTCGTGTAGGCTGAGCCTGATCTTGGCGTGACAGTGGGACCCCTTTGTGGCGTCATGGAGTGGCGTCGGCGCTTGGGCCGGAGTCGGCCCGTGACATCGCGGGCCCTCGACCTGCAGCGGGCCCAGCGTGTCGGCGTCTACCTGCCTGCCAGCAGCGGCGTGGGCCGAAGCGGCCGCGTCGGTCAACTTCCGGAAACCGCGTGGCGCAATCTCCGGCCGTTGATTTGAGAATTCAGCGGCGCTGATTAGATCCAGGGTTAACGTGTTGAATCCTACTCGATGGCCGAAGTGGGCGATTCGATCCTAGATCGGACCGGTCGAGATCCAATCCTATAATAATCACTACCCGCGGCGCGTGGCGATTGTGGCTTGAACCGTTGGATCTTGATCAGCAGTCCCGAGTCTGTCGGGTTTGGACACGTGAACTCACCTCCAACGCCGCCCACGATCAAGAGATCGAGACGGCGCCTGAAGATCGTGAGGCGATGGCGGCAGCGGCGGGCTACGACCACCGGGAGGCGAGAGGCGGCAGCGAGCCAGCCAGACTGCGGGAAGTGCGTTCGGCCCGGCGTGAATAGTCTCTTCAGTGCGCCTTTGGCCAGGAGTTCGGTTCTGGGCTCCTTCGGCGGAAGACGATGGGCCGCGAGGCGAGGCAAAAACATGGCGCAGTGGGCGGCTCGGCTTCACAGCCCGAGCTTCGCCAGGAACTAAGCAGCGGCATTTCGAGGCGAGATAGCTCGAGGGAAGCTTAGTGCGCTTGAGATGAGAGGCAACCTCGGGCGTGACCAGGGCTTTAAACTAGCCTCGGCGTTAGGTGCGAGGCGAAACCTAATTCTGCGGCGGCGCGCGGCGGCGGAAGTCGAGCTTTCAGTCTCGGCCCGGAGCGACTGGCGCCTAACCGTCCGCGTGGCACGATCAGCGGCCCACGATCGCCGCGGGCGCGATCCGGATCCGGGCGAGATCTTAGCGGCTCGAGCCGTGCAGGCGGATCTCGGCCGTTGGATCTTGATCAACGGTTGCAGTTGATTGAAATTTTAGGAGAGGCTGGTTTGGTCGAGTCAAGCCCGGCTCAAGGTCGGACTCGAAGTCCGACTCGGAGTTAGAAACTTTCGATCGGATGAAACGATACCTAGACCGAGTTGATTTTCGGTGATTTTAATATTTAAAATAATTCCCGATAATTCATTTAATTCATTAAAAATATGCAAATATTTCGAGAAAAATTCGGAAAAATTACGGAAGAAATATTTTTGGATTATTTTGGACTCAAATAAAATATTTCAACAAAATTTTATTTGCAAAATTAAATTCTTTAATTATTTCAAAATGAAATAAATTCAAATAAATTCAAATAAATCCAAATAAATTCCAGAAAATTCCAAAAAATTCACCAAAAGTGCCAAAATCACACATGAATTCAATAAAGAAAGCAAAATTTTGGGGTGTTACTAAGCCTCCCCCCTTAATAGAATCTCGTCCACATGAAGTTGAGAACTACTAAAGGAATAGGTTTGGAAATTACTTTCTTCAAATCGTCTCTTGACGGCTCCCAAATTAAACACCGCTTTCTTCATAAGGTTTGCTCCACTAAACTCTCTGAGAAGCTTGGGTTTGACTTGTTTCTAGTTTCTCGATCCATTGTGTCGGAATCCTCCCACGCAGGATGCTCCTTATAAGTCAAGTCCTCTTGCAACTCAAAATTCAACTCCTAAGCGGTGTATCTGTTTCCTTAGGAACTTCGGAGGCACTTCTTCAGAAGCTATGGACACATGGAATACATCATGCACTCCTTAGCCTTAGCAGTATGGCAACTCCGGTGAAGTAAGCAACCAGCCTCTGTGACTCAAAATCCGTCTTAAATGGTCCAACATAGCAGGGTGCTGAGTTTCCCTTTGGCATGAGAACCTCATAACCTCCCACGAGAGGCGTAACTGCGAGGTATACAAAGTCTTGGTTCCAAAAACTCCAAATCCTCGGCGACGATTATCGGCCCATAACTCTTACATGTCGAGAGATTGGGCATATCTTCCAACCTTTTCCCTAATCATGGCGTCTGCTCTTCGACCTCTTGAAGAATATCGGAGCCCAAAGACCACGGGCGCTCGCGATCTCATTCCAATTCAATGGCGTCGGCCGTGGGTGCGACCATCCTGATTGCCTCAAAGAGTGACATCGTAAACTGCTTTGATAACTTATTGTTATGTAGTGGAACTCGGCATCTGCGATGCTTCTTATCCCAGAAGTAGCATAAGCTAATGCACAAGCTCTCAACATATCCTCGGAATGCGAGATTTGACTCTTTGGTCTGTCCGTCCAGATGCATGGATGATAAGAGTATCACCTGAAAGTTCAAGCGGGTTCCCATGGCTTGCATGCAACTTATTCCGAGAACCTTGAGAGTAAATTGGGTACCTCTGCCAAAATCTACGATCCTCTTGGGCACTCGTTACGCAAGCAGACAATCCTGATCATGTATAATTACGCTAATTTATCTCAGAGTAAGTGGTCTTCCGCAAGGGGATAAAATGGCCCTACTTTTAATCAAGCGATCTCACTATAACCCATATGGAGTCATAACCTCCTTGAGTCTTTATGGCAAACCGGTAATAGCCAAAATCCATTCCGATTTCCTCCCACTTCCACTCGAGGTATTTTCAGCGGTTGCTAGCAATCTGGCTGGTCTCACGATGCATTGCCTTGACTCTCTGGCATCACGATCGCACAATGCACAACATGCTCGGCAACTTTCACGTTTCATGCTCGGCCACGGAGTCTCTCCTTGAGATCCTGATACATCTTGGCGCTTCGGAGATGAATTGAGTACTTAGAGTCATGGGCTTCTTCGGAAGTCGATTTGCTTTAACTCCCTTTTTGTTAGGCACACAAATCTGCGATCCTTCATCCACAGCGTGCCTTGCTCATCAACAGAAGTCCTCTGCCTTGCCTTCCTCCTTGATGGACTTAATCCTGCGGGATCTTGTCATCATCATACAGTCCTTCTCGGATCGAGTCCTCTAGGAGTGAGGCTTTACTTCTAATGCGGCCAAGAATCCCCTAGGTTACTACCTCAATCTTCATTTTCCGAAAATCCTCCTGCATAACTCGAAATCTGACTTGTGGCTAGCCAGCGTACTCACGGTATGGCTTTTCCAGGCTCGGAGACGCCGGCTACTCGTTGGCGCTTCCGGGATAGTAATGGATTCCAACATTGCATAGTCTTTGATCAGCTCTAACCATCTCCTCTGCACTCATGTTGAGATCATTGGGTGAATATGTGCCAAGGCTCTTATGATCCGTATACACTTCATCATCTGTTCCAGATCGAGGATAGTGACAGCCATATCTTCAAAGGCATGCACTACGGCCCGGCGTAACTCTAGGTCATGTAGTCGGATAATTTTCCTCATGCGGCCTCAAGCGCACTATGATGCATAAGCGGCGACCTTTCCGTTACGCATCGGCCCACATCCAAGTCACTTAGCGCGTCGTCACAATAAATACTCCCGAAGCTTTGAAGCAACATCAGGTAGAACTAACACGGTGCTTGATGTTATCAATAGCTTCTTCGACTCCTGAAATCCTTTCTCCACGTTACGGCGTCCAGTGCAAACTTCTTTTTCCTTCTTGGCAGCAGATTCAAGCGTAAGAGAGTTTAGCATAATTGTCGAAAACGCCAGATGAAAGCGACGGTAGTATCCACCGCCCATTCAAAACTCAGAGATACGGGTCTGATCTTCGGCTACTCCCCAATGTAACCATGACTTCTACTTTGCTTGGATCTCTGGCGACTCATACACGGTCATTATACTGTCAAGAAACTCCACCTTGTCACTTCCAAAAATCACACTTGCTTTGAACTTGGCGAAAAGTTGCTTTGTTCCCTCGGCTTTTCCAGAAACTAGCCTTAAGTGTTAAGCATGTTACCTCTCTACAATCTTGGAGGTAGATTAGGATATGAAATGTCTATGAACCACGGCGACAAACTTGTCCAAATATTCCACTTGAACACCTTATTCATCATATTCATAGAAATAAAAATTGGCGGCATTAAATCGTCAGTCCAAAGAGACATAAGCGTAAACTTCGTAATGTCCATATCTTGGCCGAGAATGCAGAGTCTTGGAATATCTTACGATCGGATCTTCAAGCTGATGGTATCCTGATCTCGAGAATCAATCTTGGAAAACTCACGGCTCCTCTCAAGCTGAGTCAAACAAATCATCAATCTGGAGTAGCGGATATACTTATTGCTTCACGGTGACTTCATTGAGTGCCACGCATTGAGTCAATGCACATCCTGAGAAACTTCCAGTCCTTTTTCTTGACAAACAAAAGCAGGCGCTCCCCACGGCGACGAACTTCGATCCCGATAAATCCTTTCTCCATTAACTCTTCTATTTGTTTCTTCATTTCTACCAACTCCTCGGTGGACATCCATTAGGGTCTCTTTGCTATCGGTCTTTGTGCAGTACAAGCTCTATTACAAATTCTATGTCACATGCAGCGGCATACCGAGAGTAGATCTTCGGGAAAAACATCAGGTACTCATTCACTCTTTGGGACATCCTCATCTGATTGTCTTGAGTGTTTATTAACCATCATGTCCATCTCTAAGCTGCGGTGGCTTGAAATTCTACTTTCTTCCCACACGGGCTCTCAAGCTGAGATAGTCCTCCGTTCACAATCAATACGACCTTGTGCTTGGATAACCAATCCATTCCCAATATGGCGTCTAAGGTGCAGGTCTCCAAAATTATAAGGTTTGCTAGGAACTCTATTCCCATCTATTAGTATTCTCACCGAGAACATCCTACTTTCGTTCGGAGTTGGAACCAGGAGGTTTGAACTAAAAGCATGCATCTAAGTCTTGCAATCCTCAAATCATTTCTAGTAGCAAAACCTTGAAACAAGCGAATCTGAGAAGCTCGAGTCAAACAAAGCTTATTTGCAGTCTTGAGTTAACAAGTAACTTACCCGATCTGACGTCCATTAGCGATTCTGCAGTGCATCTCTGGTGACATAGTTGACTCGGCCTCTCACCACAGTGCAGGGTGTGGCTCCTGGTCTTTGGCGTCCTAGGTTGAGGTGGTTCCTAGGTTGAAGCCGAGCCCAGGGTGCTCTCTCCTGTCTTCTTTGGACAAGCTGTTGGCAAAGTGTCACGGCTGCGTTACTTGATTGTAGCAGCGTCTCCTTTGTTCCTTCTTGTTGCACGGAGTAGTGTTTCTAGCGAAATTTGAGGTTTGGTAGTTACGATTGGCAGGTCTTGGTCTTTGAGGATGGTGTCCTTGTTGCATTCTGTGGTTGGAATACGAAGAATTGATTTGGTGCAACTCGGTGCATTGCGTTCACTGGCGTGATCCTTCTTTGTTGCATCCTGCGCTTCTGTTTCTCATCCAGGTTCCTTGCGCTTGTCCTCAAGAATAAGCGCCTTATTCACCAACTCTTGGAAATGCGGAAAGGTGTGGGTGATCAATCCTACTTGCAATCTGAGTTAAGTCCCTTCATAAGCAGAGGCCCATGCTGGATTTATCTGTCGCTACATCCTCGGTGCGTAGCGTGCTAGTTTGTGTGAACTTGTTCGGGTGGTCGACCGCTGGTGATTACCTTATTTCAGTGCTTTCTGAACTCCTCCTTCTTAAGGTCCATGATTCCTTGAGGCACGTGATCTTTGTCGAATGCAGTGTGAACTCTTCCCAAGTGATATCTTGAGGGTTCTCTTGCGTAGCGCAGTTCTCCACCATTCGGTGAATTTGTTCCTTCCAGGTGATGAGAAAGCGTAGAGTACCTTCTCATTTCCTATATGCATTGAGCTATGTGTAGCTTCCTCTCGAATTGATCTTAACCAATCGCCGGCCTCAATGGATTGGCATTCCCGGAAGAAAGTGGGTGGGTGAGTTCTCATGAACTCGGCTACGACGGCGTATTCTGGCGTTGTCCATGATTAACTTGATTAGCGATGGCTGGCGGTGGCGTCTTTGCATTTGTTGCATCATAGCATGCATCAAGCGAGTGCAGGCAGCTTAAAGAAAAGCTCCGAAATTCTGCATATCCGATGCAAGCGGTGCTGGTGCTCCATCATTGGGGTTTTACTGGCAGGCGAGAACCACTCCCATTGCTTCAAAGCTTCCACGGGTGTTCACCATCTGTCGATTTGCTCTAGAGTTTAGAGATGAGGAAAGCTTGAGAATAGACAAGTAATATGGAACTTATGCGGAGGCGAAAGGGTAGCTTTAAGGTCAACTTTATTATTTAATAACTTGGTATGGCTGCTTACAATGCCTAAAGGGCCTTGCAACACATCTTGCACACTTTCGGCAAACAAAGCAAATCCGTCAGACTAACTCTGGAGTCCTAACGCCTAAAGGGTGACTCTTTATTCTATTGTGACTCGGCGAAGGAGTCTCACTATAGAACCTATGCTCACTCATCGAGAAAACCTCCACGGCACAGGTGCAGGTCTTTGTGGCATAAGCGTAACGATCGCCATGTCCAGCAAGCTGTGTCCTCTATGGTAGTCGAAGAAGCGGTGTCCTCATCGAGATCGGCTCCTGCTGGATGCGGCTCGTGGCCAGCTAAATCTTGGCTGCAGGGTCTGGTCCGTACAAGGTCATCTCCAACTCGTCAATCCTTCGTAGAAGGTGTGCCACATACTCTTGAGCTTCCCGCCATCTGTTCTTCTCTGTCGTGAATTTCCTTGCCGGGCCTTCTGTAGCTCCTTGCTTGTATTATCTAGTACATCCTCACGGGCTGACGACAAATCGTGCCAAGCCCCAGTGTAAGCAAGTGGCATCCTCATCTGAATCGCCTTGGTCAAGAAGGTTATCGCTCAGCGGATGGTAGCGGAACACCGTACTCTCAATTCTCTGGCGTGAATCACGGTTAATGTGCCGCATTGCTCGTCGTGACACTTCTTGGATGCCCATCGCATTGTAGATCTCTGGCGATCTGGTGTATCGAGGCGATTGCACTGAGCCCTTTTTCCTAGCGGGTACCTCCAATCTTTACGTCACAAGCCTTGATCAATCCCGCTTGTCGATCACTTCTACTTGGTATTGGGGCTTCTCAAAACCTCCAGAAATTTGTAGCATATGCCAAAGGATTACGCGGCGTGACCAACTCCCGAGATCAGCGTAGTTGAACTCTTCCTCCATCTGTCACAAGAGTGCTTTCACGTAAGAACTCGGAATTTTTAAATTGTGACAAGGTAAGGAAGAAAATTTCAGGAAGAGACAAGAAAGAGAGAGAGGGGATAAGTCGAGATGTCATTTCTTATCTTGACAATTTTTTTTTAGCTTTTTAGAAAATAGGTTTTATCCTCACTCTGACCATTCTAGCTAGGGTTGAGCCTCACTGATCCAAGTATGGCTCACGATACCACCTCTGTCGGGACCCGAATTTGCAAATCCGGACCCTCTGTGTATTCAGCACTAGTCGAGGAGCGCTAGTGCACCTGAGTCTTAACATTAGTAAATATCACAATCATACCATTCGATATTATCAAAGTACTTTATTTAAATAACCAAAGTGGTTACTCGACCTTATGGCCAAATTCTGAGATGTATGCCTACTTAAAGCGAAACTTATTCGAGAGAAAAGAATAGCAGCGGAAAATCAAATAACCATTGGCGCCATCAGTATACCACAGGCAATGGCTGGGCTCGCATCCTAAGTGAAGCGGATCCTCTTGGAATTCCTCCTCAGAAAGTGGCGTAGTCTCCTCTTCAAGCCGGTGTTGTGTTGAGGCAAGGGTGAGTACTTGGTACTCGACCAAGTCATGCCTGAGAATGCAAGCTAATATACTATATGCATGGCTCGGGTACAAAGGAATAGCTCAAGGTATATTTGCAATAAACAGCATTTGAGAAGTAATATAAGTAGATTCAGCGGTAGAAATAAGTAAAGCGTAAATAACTTTTCAAGAAGTTTAATAAACATTTTTCCCCATCCTAAACCACATTTCCATCATCTGCATTTTTAGACCAACCTTTTCAAACCAAAGTTATTTTGAGAAAATCTAACCCTTGGCTGTAATTCAGGCGATGTCAATACCGCGGACACGGCTATTCGAATAGATTCTAAACTCTGCGAGAGGTTATGCACTTTACCCACAAGATCTGAGTCAAACACCACAAGGCGAGTTCAGTAACAAAGTCTTTGAAACCTCTAACAATACAAGTGGTCCTCCCGGTTGTGCGCACTAACCCTTCCCTTCGCTAAAGGCGAAGTCTAGGCCAATCAACAGTTAGATGGGTGCACGGCCTCGGCCCGATGCGCTCCCCGTACAACTTACACAAAGGGTGTAGTTGACCTCACGAGGTCCCACCAGTGCGTTATTAGCAACTTAGTCAACTAGGTCCGTCCCATTCTGAGACATGTGGTTTGCACGTTAGACCCAGTTCAAAGGCTTGCAAGGTTAAGTCCTTAGGGTGACCAGGGCAAGACTAGAAGAACCAAATCAACATCCCCAATGCCTGGCTGGCCCACTGATTACTCTTGCCACATGCCCAGTCAGCGTTTTATCAAACCCAGGTTGATTACCATGCACCACGTGCCATCAACATCACATGATACTTTTCCAAAACAGGTTCAATATATCATTAAGTCAATATTAACATTTGATTGTCCAAAACCATGTCATGAGCACGTAGCAGGTCTAAGCAGTATACTACAACGGTCTAAACCCAGGTTGGCAATTTAATAATGTCCAACTAGTAAACCACAACTAGGGTGACAAGGGTCATGGCACATACTTAAATAATCAAGGTGTCATACAGCAAATTGGTACTTATCTAATCCCCAAGTTTAAACAAAGTATTTTTCTACTTGAACTAGCATGCAATAGTTTAAATCAAAATAGATTTTCGAAATAGGATCAACATGGTCAAAGCACAACTTGCCTTCAAAAAGTACTTGCTCTTGGTCTTGAGTTGGATCCTGAGTCAATACTTCTCCTTGAATCCTTAGGCACTTCAGCGTCTACTCGTAAAAGCGTGCAAATAGCAAATACCCAAATAAACAATAGGCAAAAAGTGTCCAAACATCCAAATAAAATCCATAAACAGAAAGAACATAATTTTATGGATTTTTAGAAACTAGAATAAATCAAATTTGGAGTTAAAGGCATAAAGTTATGATTATTTAAAGTTTGCATAATCATTTAAATAATTTTGCAGAGAAAAACTTTAGTCCAAAAAATTAAATAAAATTCATATTTTGGTAGATCTCAATTTTATACAAATTTAGAAATTTGAATCACTCAAATCGGAGTTGAAAGCATAAAAGTTATAAGCGTTTGAAGTTTTGAAATTCAAATCAATTATTAAACCGATTTATTAAACCATTTTCTTTTCGGAAAATCATTTATTGCGTCGGCGAGGACACGTGGCAGCCTCGATTGGTTGGTGGCGTCGGTAGTCCATGGACTTGGTCACGCTTGGCTCGGAGTCCGCAGTGGACTCAGTCCACGACTCTGCGATGTCGTGACATGTGGGCCCGCTCGGGTAGCGTCATCGGCCCGGCGTCGGCGGGGCTCGACCACAGTCTTTGGCAGGTGGGACCTTTGTGGCGTCATGGGTGGCGTCGGCGCTTAACTGGGTCAGCGGCCCGGTGACATCACGGGCCCTCGACCGCGCGGGCGCGTGTCGGCGTCCTGCCTGCCAGCCTTGGCGTGGGCCGGCCCGGCAGCGTTAGTCAACTTCGGGCACGTGGCGCCAATCTCGGCCCGTTGATTTGAAATTCAGCGGCGCGATTAGATCCAGGGGTTAACGTGTTGAATCTACTCGATGACCGTGGGCGTTCGATCTAGATCGGACGGTCGAGATCCAATCTATAATAATCACTACCCACGGCGCGTGGCGATTGTGAACCGTTGGATCTTGATCCAGCGGTCCCGGATCTGTCGGGTTTGAACCGTGAACTCACCTCAACGCCCACGATCAAGATCGGACGGCGCCTGAGTTCGCGAGCGATGGCGGCAGGCGGGGCTGCAGCCACCGGAGGCGGAGGCGGCGGCGAGCGGCGGAGCTCGAGTCGTTCGGCGGCGTGAATAGTCTCTTCAGTGCGCCTGGCCGGGGTTCAGTTACAGGCTCCTTCTCGGCGGAAGAGCAGCGGGCGGCGAGGCGAGGCAAAAACGCGGCGAGTGGCGCTCAACTTCTGGCTGAGCTTCGCCTGAACAAGCGGCGGCTTTCGGCGAGATGGCTCGAGGAAAGCGGAGTGCGCAAGGATGAGGGCAACCTCGGGGCGTGACCAGGGCTTTAAATAGCCTCGGCGTTCGTGCGAGGCGGAAACCTAATTCTACGGCGGCGGCGGCGTGAGTCGGCTTCGGTCTCGGCGGAGAGCGGCGGCGCCTGGCCGTCCGCGTGGCACGATCAGCGGCCCACGATACGCGCGAAGCGATCGGATCCGGGCCGGATACGGCTCGAGCCCGTCTGAGCGGATCTCGGCCGTTGGATCTTGATCCAACGGTTGGGATTGATTAGAAATTTGGGAGGCTGGTTTGGTCGAGTCAAGCGGCTCAAGGTCGGACTTCGAGTCCGACTTCGGGTTCGACTCGATCGGATGAGCGATACTAGACCGAGTTGATTTTCCAGCGATTTAATATTTAAAATAATTCGATAATTCATTTTAATTCATTAAAAATAGCAAATGACTCAGAAAAATTCCAGAAAAATTCTGGAAAATATTTTGGATTATTTTGGACTCAAATAAAATATTTCCAACAAAATTTTATTTGCAAAATTAATTTCTTTAATTATTTCAAAATGAAATAAATTCAAATAAATTCCAAATAAATCCAAATAAATTCCAGAAAATTCCAAAAATTCACCAAAGTGCCAAATCACACATGAATTCAATAAAAGCAAAATTTTGGGGTGTTACATACTCTTTCCCCACAGGGGTTTAATAGTTCTTCGGTGATGGCTTTGCAGGCCACACCTGCCGTCAAACCAGTATTACTACAAACAAAAAGTGACCGAAACCCTTCGGCACCACAACCCCACTTTATCACGATAACAAGAATAATTCAATCTATTATCTCATAAACATAGCAGCATACATTATCAAATGTAGCATTCAACATTAAGGCTTAAATACAACATTTAAGCGTAAGCAACGATACCCATACCCTTTCCTACTATGCATCCATGTGTGTCAAATTTTAAATTAGTTATTCCACTTACACAAGTTTTAATGTTGCTATCATATGACAAAATTTTAAGTATAACCTAAGTCATGTTTCTAGGTTATCCCACATCAAAATTTTAGTTGACCCTATGGTATTACACTAAGTCCATACACCACGGACCTGAACACAGCTCGATACCAAGCGTAACACCTGGCATCTAGTATGCCTTGGATGTCACCAAACATAGTAGAAACAGACAACTAGATAGCACAATTAAGGAAAAATTACAGCAAGGCGCCAATTGCTTTAAACTAAATTTGGTAGCATCTCCTTTGTTTATCCACGATTTGGAGCAACATCAATAATATCACAAGCAATAACATAGTGGATGACATCTAAAATAGCAATAACATGAGGTATAGCTTAGATTTAAGACCAATTAATGGATTTAGACATTTCATGACCAAACGAAGTGAATACTAAATCCAGGCACAAGAGATAGCATGAACCAAATTTAGCACATTTAACATAAACGACACAACAATGAATGGAGGTGTGTAGTTGTCTATATGATTGTATCTAAGTGTAGTCGTGACGCTATCTCCCTTTCCCGCATGCCGAGATCATAGTACCTAAAAACAACATGAAACAACAAGCGTGAGTTCATCACTCAGCAAAGTGTATTGAAATGGAATAGAACAACAACATTATTCAATTGCATCAATATCACATACCATAACACATCATCATAAGCATCTCACAGTTCATCTTCATAAACATCTCATAATCATCCTCATTCATGCAATGCAATGCAATGCACATGTCTCCTCGAAGCACATACCGGTATTACCGAGTGCACACCCGTCGGCATGCACCCTCTTTCCCCTTCCATCCTGTAGATGGAGGGTGCCTACTCTTACTGACTCGCTCCCATACACAACCGTGGATGGGACTCTGAAATGGAGTCTTTCGTGTTCACTACGTGTGAACACGAGAGGCCATCGAGAATGGGGCGCCTCTTCCATTATGAATGCACATATGCCACATCATGTAATAACTTGCATAACGGAAACTCAATATAACAACGGGCATATCTTTGAACTAAATATGAACATCATAACACATGCGAGGAACAACATGGCAACATAGAGCATCATTTAGTATCATGGCAAAACTACACAACTAGCTGGACACCCAAAACCCCAATTCCATCCCAATACACTTGCATAACCATGATTGAAACACCTGATCACCATCAATGCCCACATCCATAACTTCAGATTCACCTATAGCTATTTCAACTCATGAATAAAAGAGGTAGTAATCCGACGGAAGGATTTCTACCAAGCGGAAGAAACGAAACCATGCACATTCATTCAATCCCACACATCATGCATCACAATACACTTGCCTTCAGCCGTGAGCGGCGGAGTGGCGAGAGGTTGAGGAGCACTCGAGTCACACCACCTGCACATAGGTACAACACGCTCAAAACTTGCCCACAAACAGTACAAGAATGCTCATCTACCCCGACTTATAAACTACTCAAAAACCAGCAGAGAATCTGTCGGCGGGACAGCGGGCTTCCATCTAGCATAACTTGAGTTCTAAGACTCCAAATCAAGTAAGCAGTACATTTTCTCAAAGCATAGGAAACTTTCTAGCTTTTTCTAAGTATTCGCAAAGACTGAATCGGCCTCTAAAATTGTCTAATCTCTGAGATCAACACGATCTGTCCCAATCACGTCACAGATTTGACAGCGTTCGGTAAAACAGCCATAACTTTTAAGCGGCTGGATGGAACTTAACGTTCTTGGTGTCTAATTAAAGGTAATTCAATTACCTACAACTTTGTAACATCAGGACGATCGATGGCGCTTCTAAAATTGCGAAAACTCAAGCCCTAGGTTAGGGTGCAAATCTGCCCGAGAACAGAACGTGGGACAGCATAGCAATTTCCCTAATCTCATCTAGGGTCAGCACCTAAACATGGATCTAAGGCATGAAACTCCCCTTCTAACTAGCATCATAACCCTACCAAAGGATCTACCAATTCTTACCTCCCACGAAGAACCGCTCGATCGACGAAATCTTCTCCTCCCGATCCCCCGATCTCCTTCCTCGCGCCAAATCCGCCGGATCCCCTTGTCGCGGAGCTTCCCAACGGTGAGGACAACGGAATGGAGAGGTGTGGCAACAAGGGATGGGGGAGGATCCCTCCTAGGGCCGGCTAGGGGAGGTGGAGGAACAAGGTGGCGGCTAGGGGAGGCAAGGGGGAGGCGTGTAACACCCCAAAATTTTTCTTTTCTTAAATTCATGTGTGGTTTGGCACTTTGGTGAATTTTTGGAATTTTCTGGAATTTATTTGGATTTATTTGGAATTTATTTGAATTTATTTCATTTTGAAATAATTGAAGAAATTAATTTTGCAAATAAAATTTTGTTGGAAATATTTTATTTGAGTCCAAAATGATCCAAAGTATTTTCAGAATTTTTGGAATTTTACGAGTCATTTGCTATTTTTAATGAATTAAATGAATTCACTGGGAATTATTTTAAATATTAAATCGCTGGAAATTCAACTCGGGTCAGAAATCTTTGTTCATCCAGCCAAGTCGAACCCAGTCGGACTCGAGTCAGGCAGAAACCACGTGACTTCGATCAAACCGACTCAAAACCCTAATCAATCCCAGCCGTTGGATCAAGATCCAGCGGTGAGATCGCCGTCTGCAGTTCGAGCCGTATCCGGCCGGATCCGATCGCGCCCGTCGCGATCGTGGCCGTTGATCGTGCCACGTGGGCGGTTTGGCGTCGTCGTCTTCGCCGAGACCGAGCGGACTCCGCGCGCGTCATGGCAGTGGAAACTAGGTTTCCGTGTCCGTATGACGCCGAGGCTATTTAAAGCGTGAGGCGTTCCCGAGGTTGCCCTCATCCTTGCGCACCCGTTCCCGAGCCATCTACGCTTTGAGCGCCGCCCGATTGCCGTCGCGAGCTTCGCCGTAGTTGGAGAAGTGACCGCGCGGTCTTTGCTCGGTCCGCCGCCGTCCGTTGTCTTCGCCGAAGAGCCCGAGCCGGAACCACCGTGGCGAGAGCGCACTGAAGGACCCTTAGCCGGCCAGGAACAACCAAAGCGCCGTCGGGCTAAACCGTAAATGCGTCTCGTCTCCGGTGGCTGCTGGCGCAGCCGCGTCGCCATCGACCTCGCGAGCTCGGTGAACCGTCGGATCTAGATCGGACGGTTGAGGTGAGTTCACGTGTCCCCAACCCGATTGGATGCGGACCGTTGGATCAAGATCCAGCGGTTCCTGATTACCACGCGTCTTGGGAGTAGTGATATTAAAGGATTAGATGCGGACCGTCCAATCTAAATCGAGCGGCCCCACGATCAGCGAGTAGTTTCAGCGTGTTAACCCTGGATCTAATCGCGGTTGATTTTCAAACCAGCGGCGTGATTGCGCCACGTGTCGGGAAGTTGGGCCAGCGGTCGGCGGCAGATCACGCCGCAGCGTGCGTGTGTGACCGACTGTGAGGCCAGCGTGTCGGAAGGCGCATGTCGGTGACTGTCCCAGCCAGCGCTGGCGTCACCCATGGCGTCCGCGGTGGGTCCCACATGTCCGACCGTGGTGAGTCCCATGACGTCGGCGATAGCGTCACCGAGTGGGCCCACATGTCGGCGACCGCGTGAAGTCGTGGGCCAGGAGTCCGCAGTGGACCCAAGCGGCGTGGACCACGTCCATGGGCCGGTGGCGTCGGCCGACCAATCGAGAGGCTGCCACGTGTCCATCTTTGGCGCCAATAATTAATTTCAGAAAAGAAAATGATTTATTAATTCGAATAATGATTTCAAATTTAGATTCAAACTTCAAACGCTTATAACTTTTGCGTTTCAACTCCGATTTGAGTGATTCAAATTTCTAAATTTGTATAAAATTGAGATCTACCTAAATATGAATTTTATTTAATTTTTGGACTAAAGTTTTTCTCTGTAATATTATTTAATTGATTATTTAAACTTTAATAAATCATAACTTTTGCGTTTTAACTCCAAATTTGACGATTCCAGTTTCTAAAAATCCAGAAAATTATGTTCTCTCTGTTTATGGATTTTAGAGTTTTGGGATGTTTTTGCCTATTGTTTATTTGTGTATTGCTATTTGCACGCTTTACGAGTAGACGTGGAAGTGCCGGAAGGATTCGAAGGAGAAGTGTTGACTCAGGATCCAACTCAAGACCAAGAGCAAGTGCTTTTTGAAGGCAAGTTGTGCTCTGACCATGTTGATCCTATTTCGAAATCTATTTTGATTTAAACTATTGCATGCTAGATCAATTAGAAAGATACTTTGTTTAAACATGGGGGTTAGATAAATACCAATTTGCTGTATGACACCTTGATTATCTAAGTATGTGCCATGATCCCTTGTCACCCTAGTTGTGGATTACTAGTTGGACATTATTAAATTGCCAACATGGGTTTAGATCGTTGTAGTATACTGCTTAGACCGCTACGTGCTCATAACATGATCTTGGACAATCAAATGTTAATATTGACTTAATGATATATTGAACCTGTTTTGGAAAAGTATCATGTGATGTTGATGGCACGTGGTGCATGGTAATCAAGCGGGGTTTGATAAGCAATTCGGCGGGGCATGTGGCAAGAGTAATCAGGTGGGCAGGTTGTGGCATTAGGAATGTTGATTTGGTTCTTGGGTAGTCTTGCCTGGTCACTCTAAGGACTTAACCTTGCAAGCCTTTGAACCCAGGTCATACTTGCAACCACATGGGTGGAATGGGGCGGCCCTAGTTGACTAAGTCGCTAAGGACTTCGCTTGTGGAGCCTCGGGGTGTCAATTACACCGTTTGTGTGATTATGCGGGGAGGCGTATCGTGGCTGTGGCGGAGATACCCATCTAACGGTGTGTTGGTCCCATACTTCGCCTTGGCTAAGGGAAGGGATGGTGTGAAACCTGACAGGAGAGGACCACTGTGTTGTTTGAGGCTTAGAAAGGCTTTATTCTGAGGAACTTCGCCTTTGTGGTGTTTGTTGTATCTTGTGGGTAAAGTGCATAACCTCTGCGAGTGTAGAATCTATTTGAATAGCCAGAGTCCGCAGTCTTGGACAATGCTCGGGAATTACAGTCAAGGGTTAGACTTTACGAAAATAACTTTGGTTTGAAAAGTTGGTTTGGTTTAGTAATGAAGATGATGGAAGTATGGTTTAGGATGGGAAAATGTTTATTAAACTTCTTGAAAAGTTATTTATGCTTTATTTATTTCTCTTTGCTTTCGAATCTACTTATACTATTTGTCAAATCTTTGTTTCTTGCAAATATTCCTTGAGCTATTCCTTTGTACCAAGCCATGCATGTAGTATATTAGCTTGCATTCTGTGCATGACTTCTTGAGTACCAAGTACTCACCCTTGCCTCAACACAACACAGTTGAAGAGGAGACTACGCCCGGCTTGAAGGAGGATTTCCAAGAGGACCCGTCTACTTAGGAAGCGAGCCCGGTCGGTTACTGTGGTATCTTTGGATGGCGCCCACAGTTTATTTGATTTTCATTTGCTATTATTTTTCTCTGAATAAGTTTCGCCTTGCAAGGCATATATTTGTACCTTGGCCATAAGGTCAAGTAACCCTTTAGTTATTTAAATAAAGTACTTTGATAATATCGATGGGTATATTGTAGGCTCAACCCTAGCTAGAATGAGTCGTAGTGAGGATAAAACCTATTTTCTAAAGCTAAAAATTTGCCAAGATAAGAAATGACATCTCGACTTATCCTTCTCTCTTTTCTTGTCTCTTGCTGAAATTTTCCCTTACCTTGTCACAATTTAAAAATTAGAGTTCTTCGTAAAGCACTCTTGTGACGAGATGGAGGAAGAGTTCAACTACGTTGATGCAGGAGTTAGTCACGCCAGCGGAACTTTGGCATATGCTCTGAGACTCTCGGAGATTTTGAGAAGCCGCAATACCAAGTGGAAGTGATCGAGGCAAGCGAGGATTGATCAAGGCTTGTAGCGTGAGGATTGAGGTACTGCTAGGAAAAAAGGGCCCGGAGCAATCGCCCGATACCTTTGCCTTTGCCGGAGATCTACAATGCGAGATGGGTATCCAAGAAGTATCACGGCGAGCAATGCGGCACATTACCCGTATCTCGCGGAAGGTGGAAATGCGGTGTTCGTTACCATCCGCGCAGCGATAACCTTCTTGACCGAAGGAGATTCGGGGATGAGGATGCCACGGTTACACAGTTGGCACGATTTGTCGTCGCCAGGAGGATGTACTAGATAATACAAGCAGGAGCTCTGAAGGCCCGCAAGGAGATCACGGCGAGAGAAGAGCAGATGGCGGGAAGCTCAAGAGTATGTGGCACACCTTCTACGAAGGATTGGCGAGTTGGAGATGACCTTATGCGGACCGGACCCAGGCGATTGCCGAGCTACGAGCGAGATCGGAGGAGTCGAGATCTCGATGAGGACACTGCTTCTTCGACTACCACGAGAGGACACGATTCTTTGGACATGGCAATGCGTTTCGGCGCCTATGCCACAGCACCGCGCACCAGGCCGTGGAGGTTTTCGATGAGTGAGCATAGGTTCTATAGTGAGACTCCTTCGCCGAGTCGCGTCATAGAATAAAGAGTCACCCTTTAGGCGTTAGACTCGAGTTAGTCAATTTGGATTTGTTTTGTTTCTTGAGTGTGCGGTATGTGTTGCAAGGCCCTTAGGCATTATGGCGACCATACCAAGTTATTAATAATAAAGTTGGACCTTAAAGTTACCCCTTTCGCCCCGCATAAGTTCCATATTACTTGTCTATTCTTGTTTCCCTCTCATCTCTAAACCTAGATCAAATCGGCGGATGGTGAACACAGTGGAAACTTTGGAAGCAATGGGAGTGGTTCTCGCCTTGGCGAAAAACCCCAATGATGGAGCACCGGCACCGCCACTTTGGATATGCAGAATTTGGAGCTTTTCTTGCTGCCCGGACTCGATTAATGCATGCTATGATGCAACAAATGCAGCACGTCACCGCTCAGGCCACTTTGCTAATCAAGTTAATCGGGGACCACGCTTGAGAATACAAGACTATCGAGTTCATGAGAACTCACCCACCCACTTTCTCTAGGAATGCCAATCCATTGGAGGCCGATGATTGGTTAAGATCAATTGAGAGGAAGCTACACATAGCTCAATGCATAGGAAATGAGAAGGTACTCTCGCTTCTCATCAATTTGGAAGAACATTGCTTGAATGGTGGGAGAACTTCTGTGCCCTGTGAGAGAACCCTCAAGATATCACTTGGGAAGAGTTCACATTTGCATTCCGGCGAGTATCACGTGCTGAAGGAATCATGGACCTTAAAAGGAGGAGTTGAGCATTAAAGCAAGGTAATCGGCGGTGGCCGACTACTGAACAAGTTCACACAGCTAGCCACGCTACGCTTTGAGGATGTAGCGACGAGATAAATCCAGGCGATCTCGTTTTATGAAGGGACTTAACTCGGGATTGCAAGTAGGGTTGATCACCCACACCTTTCCAGATTTCCAAGAGTTGGTGAATAAGGCGGCTTATTCTTGAGGACAAAGCGCAAGGAGGCTGGAAGAGAACGAGAGCGCGAGGATGCAACGGCAAGGATCACGCCCGAGCATAGCAGCGCTGAGAGTTGCACCAAATCAATTCTTGATTCCAACCACGAGAATGCAACAAGGACACCATCGGCACCAAGACCTGCCAATCAAAACTACAGACCCCAGCCCCGCTTCGCTACCCAGGCGATCGGCAAAGAGAGCAGGTGAGGCATTACAAGCTACCAACGAGCGAGACACTTTGCCATATGATTGTCCAAAGAAGACAGCGAGAGTGACCCAGTTCGCTTCAATCTAAGGAACCACCCAGCTAGGGCGCCCGACACGAGAGCCACACCCCAGGCCGTGGTGAGAGGCCGAGTCAACCATGTCACCGCAGATGCCTGCGAGAATGCTACGACGATAAATCTTGGGTAAGTTACTTGTTAACTTTCGATACACTTGATTTTGTTTGACTGCGGAGCTTCGCATTCGTTTGTTCGCAAGGCTTTGCTACTAGAAATGATTTGAGGATTGCAAGACTTAAGTGCATGCTTTTAGTTCAAACCCACAGTTAGAACTCGAGCGGAAGTAGGATGTTCGAGGTGAGAATACTAATAGATGGAATAGAGTTCCTAGCAAACCTTATAATTTTGGAGACCCGGACCTTAGGCGTCATATTGGGAATGGATTGGTTATCCAAGCACAAGGCCGTATTAGATTGTGGACGAAGGACTATCTCGATTGAGAGCAGTGTGGAAAGAAGGTGGAATTTCAAGCCCACTGCGATTAGAGATGGGCAGTTGATGGTTAACAGTACCAAGGCAATCGGCATAGAGGATGTCGGTAGTGAATGAGTACCCGATGTTTTCGAAGATCTACAGTATGCCGCGAGACGAGGACATAGAGTTTGTGATAGAGCTTGTACAGTATAGCACCGATAGCAAAGAGACCCTATCGGATGTCACGAGGAGTTGGTAGAGATGAAGAAAGCAGCTAGAAGAGTTAATGGAGAAAGGATTTATCGAGACCAAGTTAAATGCGCCGTGGGAGCACCGGTTTTGTTTGTCAAGAAGAAGGGCGGGAGTTTCGGGGATGTGCATTGACTACCGTGTGCACTCAATGAAGTCACCGTGAAGAATAAGTATCCGCTACCAGGATTGATGATTTGTTTGATCGATTAAGAGGAGCTGGAGTTTTCTCCAAGATTGATCTGAGATCGGGATACCATCGATTGAAGATCCGATCGGAAGATATTAAAATGCATTCTCGTCAAGATATGGACATTCTGAGTTCTGATTATGTCCTTTGAAATTTGACGAATCGCCCGACTTATTTCATGAATATGATGAATAAGGTGTTCATGGAGTATTGTAACATCCCAAAATTTTACTTTTCCTAAATTCATGTGTGATTTGGCACTTTGGTGAATTTTGGAATTTGGAATTTATTTGGATTTATTTGGAATTTATTTGAATTTATCCCATTTTGAAATAATTAAAGAATTTAATTTTGCAAATAAAATTTTGTTGGAAATATTTTATTTGAGTCCAAAATGATCCAAAGTATTTTCGAATTTTTAGAATTTTTACGGAGTCATTTGCTATTTTTAATGAATTAAATGAATTCTGGGAATTATTTTAAATATTAAATCGCTGGAAATCAAACCGAAGTCGATTCTTGTTCATCCGGCCGAGGCCGAGTCGGACTTCGAGTTCGAGTCGACCGAGCGATTGACTCGGCCGAACCCACTCCTAAACCTAATCAATCCCAACCGTTGGATCAAGATCCAGCGGTGAGATCGCCCGTCGGTTCGAGCCGTATCCGGCCGGATCGATCGCGCCCGTCGCGATCGTGGCGTTGTCGTGCCACGTGGGCGGCTGTGCGTCGTCGTCTTCGCGAGAAGCCAGGCCGGACTCCGCCCGCCGCGCGCCCGCCGTGGGAAACTAGGTTTCCGTGTCCATGTATGCAGAGGCTATTTAGCGTGAGCGTCCCGAGGTTGCCCTCATCCTTGCGCACCGTTCCCAGAGCTATCTACTTTGAGCCGCGCCCGATAGCCCGTGCGAGCTTCGCCGTGAGTTGGAGGAAGTGACCGCCGCGGTCTTTGCTCGTTCCGCCGCCGTCGCCGTCTTCCGTCGAAAGGAGCCCAGATCTGGAACCACCGCGACGAGGCGCGCGAAAGACCCTTCACCGGCGGAGAAGCCCGAAGCGCCGTTGGACTCGTCGTCGTCTTCATCTCCGGTGGCCTCTGCTCGCTTGGCGTCGCCATCGCCGTCGCGAGCTCGCTAGCCGTCCGTCGAATCCAAGGGCTCGAGATCGCGCCCGTCACACCGTGGTGAGATCTCACGTGCAACCTGCGGATCTATTTTCAGCAGTCGGATCTAGATCCAACGGCTTAGATTGTGCCACGTAGCTAGAAGCGCACGAGGTTAGATTGGATCTTGGCCGTCAGATCAAGATCGAGCAGTGCGGATCGGCGGAGTTGTTTTTCTAAAGCACTCGCTAGATTTAATCGGCGCCGTTGATTTTCAAACCAGCGGTCGTGATTGCGCCACGTGTGGGGAAGTTGGGCCGCAGCGGTCGATCTGCGAATCAGCGGCGTGTAGCGGCCCGACAGCGAGGCGCGTGTCGAAGGAGCCCGCATGTCGTGGGCCGACCAGCCATAGCGGCGTCACCCATGGCGTCACGGCGGGTCCCACTGTCGACACCATGAAATTTGAGTCCCCGACGTCGGCAATGGCGTCACCGAGTGGAGTCCCACATGTCGATCTCACGTGAAGTCGTGGGCCGAGTCCACGGTGGACTGGCGGCGTGGACCAAGTCCATGGACCGGTGGCGTCGACCAACCAATCAGAGGCTGCCACGTGTCGTGATAGCGCAATAATTAATTTCGAAAAAGAAAATGATTTATTAATTCGAATAATGATTTCAAATTTAGATTCAAAACTTCAAGCGCTTATAACTTTGCGTTTCAACTCCGATTTGAGTGGTTCAAATTTCTAAATTTGTATAAAATTAAGATCTACCTAAATATGAATTTTATTTAATTTTTGGACTAAAGTTTTCTCTGTAATATTATTTAATTGATTATTTAAACTTTAAATAATCATAACTTTGCGTCTTAACTCCAAATTTGTGATTCCAGTTTCTAAAAATCCAGAAAATTATGTTCTCTCTGTTTATGGATTTTATTTGGAGTTTTGGGATGTTTTGCCTATTGTTTATTTGGGTATTTGCTATTTGCACGCTACGAGTGAGCGTTGAAGTCGGAAGGATTCGAAGGAGAAGTATTGACTCGAGGATCCAACTCAAGACCAAGAGCAAGTACTTTTTGAAGGCAAGTTGTGCTTTGACCATGTTGATCCTATTTGAGAAATCTATTTTGATTTAAACTATTGCATGCTAGTTCATTTAGAAAAATACTTGGTTTAAACATGGGGTTAGATAAATACCAATTTCTTTGTATGACACCTTGATTACTTAAGTATGTGCCATGACCCTTTGTCACCTAGTTGTGGATTACTAGTTGGACATTATTAAATTGCCAACATGGGTTTTAGACCGTTGTAGTACCTTTGCTTAGACACACACGTGCTCATGACATGATTTTGGACAATCAAATGTTAATATTGACTTAATGATATATTGAACCTGTTTTGGAAAAGTATCATGTGATGTTGATGGCACGTGGTGCATGGTAATCAAGCTGAGGTTTGATAAGCGGTTTTCGGCCAGGGGCATGTGGCAAAATGTCAGGTGGGCGATTGTGGCATTGGGGATGTTGATTTGGTTCTTGGGTAGTCTTGCCCTGGTCACTCTAAGGACTTAACCTTGCAAGCCTTTGAACTGGGTCATACTTGCAACCACATGGCTGGAATGGGGCGGCCCTAGTTGACTAAGTCGCTAAGGACTCGCTTGTGGAGCCTCGGGGTGTCGATTACACCGTTTGTGTGATTATGCGGGGGGCGTATCGTGGCTGTGGCGAGATACCCATCTAACGGTGTGTTGGTCCCATACTTCGCCTTGGCTAAGGAAGGGATGGTGTAGAGCACGACAGGAGAGGACCACTGTGTTGTTTGAGGCTTAGAAAGGCTTTATTCTGGAACTTCGCCTTTGTGGTGTTTATTGTATCTTGTGGGTAAAGTGCATAACCTCTGCGAGTGTAGAATCTATTTGAATAAGCTGAGTCCACGGTCTTGGACAATGCTCGGGAATTCTGATCAAGGGTTAGACTTTACGAAAATAACTTGGATTTGAAAAGTTGGGTTGGTTTAATAATGAAGATGATGGAAATGTGGTTTAGGATGGGAAAAATGTTTATTAAACTTCTTGAAAAGTTATTTATGCTTTACTTATTTCTCTTGCTTTGAATCTACTTATATTACTTGTCAAATCTTGTTTCTTTGCAAATATACCTTAAGCTATTCCTTTGTACCAAGCCATGCATGTAGTATATTAGCTTGCATTACGTGCATGACTTGCTTGAGTACCAAGTACTCACCCTTGCCTCAACACAACACCAGTTGGAGAGGAGACTACGCCCGACTTTGGAGGAGGAACTCCAAGAAGATCCGTCTACTTAGGGAAGCGAGCCCGGTCGGTTGCTGTGGTATCTTGGATGGCGCCCGCAGTTTATTTGATTTTCCGCTGCTATTATTTTTCTCTGAATAAGTTTCGCCTTGCAAGGCATATATATTTGTACCTTGGCCATAAGGTCAAGTAACCCTTGGTTATTTAAATAAAGTACTTTGGTAATATCGATTGGTATGATTGTGATATTTACCGATGTTAAGGCTGTGTGCACTAAGCGCGTTCTGGACTAGTCTTTGAATACCTGAGGGTCGGATTTGCAAATTCGGGTCCCGGCAGAGGTGGTATCGAGCCAGGTTATTTGTAGGCTCAACCCTAGCTAGAATGGTCGTAGTGAGGATAAAACCTATTTTCTAAAGCTAAAAATTTGTGAAGACAAGAAATGACCTCTCGACTTATCCCCTTCTCTCTGTTCTTGTCTCTTGCTGAAATTTTCCCTTACCTTGTCACAATTTAAAAATTCGAGTTCTTACGAAAAGCACTCTTGTGACGAGATGGAGGAAGAGTTCAACTACGTTGATCTGGGAGTTAGTCACGCCCGCGGAACTTTGGCATATGCTCTGAGACTCTCGGAGATTTTGAGAAGCCCCAATACCAAGTGGAAGTGATCGGACAAAGCGGGATTGATCAAGGCTTGTGGCGTGAGGATTGAGGTACTGCTAGGAAGAAGGGCCAGGCAATCGCCGATACAACTGCCTTTGCCAGGAGATCTACAATGCGAGATGGGTATCCAAGAAGTATCACGACGAGCAATGCGGCACATTACCCGTATCTACACCAGAGAGTTGGAGAGCACGGTGTTCCGTTACCATCAGCGCAGCGATAACCTTCTTGACCCGAAGGAGATTCGGGATGAGGATGCCCGCGGTTACACAGTTGGCACGATTTATCGTCGCCAGGAGGATGTACTAGATAATACAAGCAAGGAGCTCTGACGAAGGCCCGCAAGGAGATCACGACGGAGAAGAGCAGATGGCGGGAAGCTCAAGAGTATGTGGCAC
Source organism: Rhipidocladum racemiflorum (assembly GCA_036346355.1). NCBI lineage: Eukaryota > Viridiplantae > Streptophyta > Magnoliopsida > Poales > Poaceae > Rhipidocladum > Rhipidocladum racemiflorum. Next base: position 20,460,948 of record CM070577.1, on the reverse strand, counting down.
ACCTTCTACGAAGGATTGGCGAGTTGGAGATGACTTTATGCGGACGGACCGAGCGATTACTCGAGCTACGAGCCCGATCTAGAGGATTCAGATCTCGATGAGGATCTTTGCTTCAGCCGACTACCACGAGAGGACACGATTCTTTGGACATGGCGTCGTTTGGCGCCTATGCCACGACACCGTACCCAGGCCGTGGAGGTTTTCTCGATGAGTGAGCATAGGTTCTATAGTGAGACTCCTTCGCCGAGTCGCGTCATGGAATAAAGAGTCACCCTTTAGGCGTTAGACTTCAAATTAGTTCGATTTGGATTTGCTTTGTTTGCTGAGTGTGCAGTATGTGTTGCAAGGCCCTTAGGCATTATGTGACCATACCAAGATACTAGTAATAAAGTTGGACCTTAAAGTTACACCTTTCGCCCCGCATAAGTTCCATATTACTTGTCTATTCTTGTTTCCCCCTTATCTCTAAACCTAGAGCAAATCGACAGATGGTGAACACCCGTGGAAACTTTGGAGGCAATGGGAGTGGTTCCCTTGTGAGAAAACCCCAATGATGGAGCACCAGCCGCTTGATTGATATGCAGAATTTTGGAGCCTTTCTTGCTGCTCAGACTCGATTGATGCATGCTATGATGCAACAAATGCAGCACGTCCTTTGCTCAGGCCACAACCAATCAAGTTAATCGGGGACCACGCTTGAGAATACAAAGTGTCGAGTTCATGAGGACTCACCCACCCACTTTCTCTGGGAATGCCAATCCATTGGAGGCCGATGATTGGTTAAGATCAATCGAGAGGAAGCTACACATAGCTCAATGCATAGGGAATGAGAAGGTACTCTCGCTTCTCATCGGTGGAAGGAACATTGCCGAATGGTGGGAGAACCTGTGCCCTTGAGAGAACCCTCAAGATATCACTTGGGAAGAGTTCACGGTGCATTCCGGCGATTATCACGTGCTGAAGGAATCATGGACCTTAAGAAGGAGGAGTTCGAGCATTAAAGCAAGGTAATCAGCCGGTGGCCGACTACGAACAAATTCACCACGGCTAGCACGCTACGCTTTGAGGATGTAGCGACAGATAAATCAGGCAGTCTCGTTTTATGAAGGGACTTAACCGGGATTGCAAGTAGGGTTGATCACCCACACCTTTCAGATTTTCAAGAGTTGGTGAATAAAGCGCTTATTCTTGAGGACAAGCGTAAGGAAGCTGGATGAGAACGAAGCGCGAGGATGCAACGGCAAGGATCACGCCGAAGCGCATGGCGCTGAGAGTTGCACCAAATCAATTCTTGATTCCAACCACGAGAATGCGACAAGGACACCATCAGCACCAAGACACGCCAATCGAACTACGGACCCAGCCCTTCGCTAGAAACGCTAGGCGGTCGGCAAGGCAGTGAGGCAGCTGCTACAAGCTGCAACGAGCCAGGACACTTTGCCATGATTGTCCAAAGAAGACAGCGAGAGTGACCCGATTCGCTTCAATCTAGGAACCACCCCAGCTAGGGCGCCCGGCACAGAGCCACACCCAGGCCGTGGTGAGAGGCCGAGTCAACCATGTCACCGCAGATGCCTTTGCGAGAATGCTACGGACGTCGTCTTGGGTAAGTTACTTGTTAACTCGATACACCTGTGATTTTGTTTGACTCTGGAGCTTCGCATTCGTTTGTTTATGCAAGGCTTTGCTACTAGAAATGACTTGAGAATTGCAAGACTTAAGTGCATGCTTTTAGTTCAAACCCCTGGTTCCGAACTCGAGCGGAAGTAGGATGTTAAGGGTGAGAATACTAATAGATGGAATAGAATTCCTAGCAAACCTTATAATTTTGGAGACCCATACCTTAGGCGTCATATTGGGAATGGATTGGTTATCCAAGCACAAGGCCGTATTGGATTGTGGGCGAAGGACTATCTCGATTGAGAGCAGTGTGGGAAGAAAGTGGAATTTCAAGCCCACTGCAGTTAGAGATGGGCAGTTTATGGTTAACAGTACCAAGGCAATCAGCATAGAGGATGTCGAGTAGTGAATGAGTACCCGATGTTTTCAGAAGATCTACAGGTATGCCGCTTGAGACGGGGACATAGAGTTTGTGATAGAGCTTGTACAGTGCACAGTACCAGATAGCAAAGAGACCCTATCGGATGTCTACGAGGAGTTGGTAGAAATGAAGAAGCAATTTGGAAGAGTTAATGGAGAAAGGATTTATCGGACCGAGAGTTAAATGCCGTGTAGGAGCACCGGTTTTGTTTGTCAAGAAAAAGGGCGGAAGTTTCAGGATGTGCATCGACTACCGTGCACTCAATGAAGTCAAGTGAAGAATAAGTATCCGCTACCAGGATTGATGATTTGTTTGATCGATTAAGAGGAGCCGGAGTTTTCTCCAAGATTGATACGAGATCGGGATACCATCGATTGAAGATCCGATCGGAAGATATTCAAGCGCATTCGTCAAGATATGGACATTCTGAGTTCTGATTATGTCCTTTGGGGTGACGAATGCGCGGCTTATTTCATGAATATGATGAATAAGGTGTTCATGGAATATTTGGACAAGTTTGTTGTCGTGTTCATAGACGATATCCTAGTCTACTCCAAGGCAGAGGATGAACATGCCAAACACTTAAGGCGAGTTTTAGAAAGGCGAGGAACAGCAACTTTTAGCCAAGTTAAACAAGTGTGATTTTTGGAAGGACAAGGTGGAGTTTCTTGGACATGTAATGACCGCTTGAAGGAGTCGCCGTAGATCCAAGCAAAGTAGAAGGCGTGTTACATTGGGAACGACCAAAGGCGTGACCCAGTTCGGAGTTTCCTTGGAATGGCGAGGATACTACCGCCGCTTCATCGAAGGCTTCTCGACAATTGCGAAACCTCTTACGCCAATTCTTTGAAGAAGGAAAAGAAGTTTGCATGGGCCTTGAGAATGTGAGAAAGCATTTCAGGAGTGAAGAAGCGATTGGCGTCGGCACAGGTGTTAGTTCTACCAGATGTTGCTCAAAGCTTCGATATTTATTGTGACACATCGCGCCAAGGACTTGGATGTGTCTTTGTCTGAAGGAAAGGTAAATCGCGCTTATGCATCAAAGCGATTGAGGCCGCATGAGGAAAATTATCCGACACATGACCTAGAGTTAGCTGCCGTAGTGCATGCCTTGAAGATATGGCGTCACTATCTGATCGGAAATAGATGTGAAGTATATACGGATCATAAGAGCCTTAAGTACATATTCACCCAGTCGGATCTGAATATGAGGCAAAGGAGATGGTTAGAGTTGATCAAAGACTATAATGTTGGAATCCATTACCATCCCGGAAAGGCCAGCGTAGTAGCCGATGCTGCGAGTCGGAAAAGCCATACAGTGAGATGCGTTGCTAGCCACAAGTCGGGATGAGTTGTGTGAGGATTTTCAAAAGATGAAGATTGAGGTTGTACCTAGCGGATTCTTGGCGCATTGGAGGTAAAGCCTACCTTAGAGGATCGAGATCCGAGAAGGGCGAGAAGGATGATGACAGGATCCGTAGGATTAAGTCCAAAAGGAGGAAGGCAAAGCGAGAGGACTTCAAGTTGGATGAAGCGAGGGCACGTTGTGGATGAAGGATTGCATTTGTGTGCCTAACAAAAGGAGTTAAAGCAAGCGATTCTGGAAGAAGCCCATGACTCCAAGTACTCGATTCATCTGGAAGCGCCAAGATGTATCGAGGATGCGAAGGAGAGATTACGGTGGCCGAGTATGAAGCGTGAAGTTGCCGAGCATGTTGCCTTGTGCGATGTATGCCAGAGAGTCAAGGCAATGCATCGAGAGACCAGCGGGATTGCTACGGCTGAAAATACCTGAGTGGAAGTGGGAGGAAATCGGAATGGATTTCATTACCGGTTTGTCGAAGACTCAAGGAGGTTATGACTCCATATGGATTATAGTGGATCGCTTGACTAAAGTAGACCATTTTATCCCGTAAAGACCACTTACTCGGGAGATAAATTAGCGTAATTGTACATGATCGAGGATTGTTTGTTTGCACGGAGTATAAAGAGGATTGTATCGGACAGAGGTACCCAATTTACCTCAAGGTTACGGAATAAGTTGCATGAAGCCATGGGAACCCGTTTGAACTTGATCTGACTTATCATCCACAGACGGATGGAGCCAGGCCGAAAGAGTCAACCAGATTCTGGAGGATATGTTGAGAGCTTGTGCATTAGCTTATGCTACCTCTTGGGATAAGAGTTTGCCGTATGCCGAGTTCGATTACAACAATAGTTATCGAGGCTAGTTCTGAGATGTCACCTTTTGAGGCCTTTGTATGGTCGACCCTGTCGGACGCCATTGAATTGGAATGAGGCCGTGGCGCGATGTCTTTGGGCCTGATATTCTTCAAGAGGTGAAGAAGCGGTCGCTATGATTAGGGAAAGGTTGAAGATAGCCCAATCTCGACAGAAGAGTTATGCCGAGCAATCGTCGCCGAGATTTGAGTTTTGAACCGAAGACTTTGTATACCTCGAGTTCGCCTCTCGGGAGTTAAGAGGTTCCATGCCAAAGGGAAACTTCGCACCCGTTATGTTGGACCATTTAAGGTTTTGAGCCGCGAGGCGAAGTTGCTTACAGTGGAGTTGCCACGATCGCTAAGCGAGGAGTGCATGGCGTATTCCATGTGTCCCAGTTGAAGAAGTGTCTCAGAGTTCTGAGAGCAGACACCGCTAGAGTCAATTGAGTTGCAAGAGGATTTGACTTATAAGGAGCATCCGTGAGGATTCTAGACACAATGGATCGAGAAACTAGAAACAAGTCAACCCGTTTACGTAGAGTTCGGTGGAGCAACCATGAAGAAAGTGAAGCGACTTGGGGCCTTGAAGAGGATTTGAAGAAGGAGTTTCCAAACCTATTCCTTTAGTAAGCCCTGAATCTCGGGACGAGATTCTATTAAGGGGGAGGTTTGTAACACCCCAAAATTTTACTTTTCCTAAATTCATGTGTGATTTGGCACTTTGGTGAATTTTGGAATTTTCGGAATTTATTTGGATTTATTTGGAATTTATTTGAATTTATCCCATTTTGAAATAATTAAAGAATTTAATTTTGCAAATAAAATTTTGTTGGAAATATTTTATTTGAGTCAAAATGATCCAAAGTATTTTCGAATTTTTAGAATTTTACGAGTCATTTGCTATTTTTAATGAATTAAATGAATTCTTGGGAATTATTTTAAATATTAAATCATTGGAAATCCAAACCGAAGTCGATTCTTGTTCATCCGACCGAGGCCGAGTCGGACTTCGAGTTCGAGTCCGACCGAGCCGATTGACTCGGCCGAACCCACTCCTAAACCTAATCAATCCCAACCGTTGGATCAAGATCCAACGGTGAGATCCGCCCGTCTGGGTTCGGCCGTATCGGCCCGGATCGATCGCGCCCATGCGATCGTGGCCGTTGATCGTGCCACGTGGGCGGTATGCGTCGTCGTCTTCGCCGAGACCGAAGCCGGACTCGCGCGCGCCGCGCCGCCGTGGGAAACTAGGTTTCGTGTCCCGCGAACGCCGAGGCTATTTAAAGCGTGAGGCGTCCCGAGGTTGCCCTCATCCTTGCGCACCCGTTCCCGAGCTATCTGCTGAGCCGCCCGATAGCCGTGGCGAGCTTCGCCGTAGTTGGAGGAAGTGACCGCCGCGGTCTTTGCTCGTTTCGCCAAGCGTCCGCCGTCTTCCGTCGAGAAGGAGCCCAGATCTGGAACCACCGCGACGAGACGCACCCGAAGAGACCCTTCACTTCGCCGGAGAAGCCCCGAAGCGCCGTTGGACTCGTCGTCGTCTTCATCTCCGGTGGCCTCTGCCCCGCCAGCGTCGCCATCGCCGTCGCGAGCTACGCTTAGCCGTCGATCGAATCAAGGGCTCGGATCGCGCCACGTCACACCGCGGTGAGATCTCACGTGCAACCTGCGGATCTATTTTCAACCGTCGGATCTAGATCCAACGGCTTAGGTGTGCCACGTAGCTAGAAGCGCACCAGGTTAGATTGGATCTTGGCCGTCCGATCAAGATCGAGCAGTGCAGATCGGCGAGTTGTTTTCTAAAGCACTACGCTAGATTTAATCCGCGCCGTTGATTTTCAAACCAGCGGTCGTGATTGCGCCACGTGTCGGGAAGTTGGACCAAGCGGTCGGGCCGCCGCCCACGCGGCTGGCGTGGACGCCGACACGCGAGGCAGCGTGTCGAGGGCCCGCATGTCGGCCGACCAATAGCGGCGTCACCCATGGCGTCACAGCGGGTCCCACTGTCGCCAAGTCCGGTGAGTCCCCGTGACGTCGACAATGGCGTCACCAGTGGGTCCCACATGTCGATCTCACGTGAAGTCGTGGGCCGAGTCCACGGTGGACTGGCCGGCGTGGACCAAGTCCATGGACCGGTGGCGTCAGACCAACCAATCGAGGCTGCCACGTGTCCGTGATGACGCAATAATTAATTTCCGAAAAAGAAAATGATTTATTAATTCGAATAATGATTTCAAATTTAGATTCAAAACTTCAAACGCTTATAACTTTTGCGTTTCAACTCCGATTTGAGTGGTTCAAATTTCTAAATTTGTATAAAATTAAGATCTACCTAAATATGAATTTTATTTAATTTTTGGACTAAAGTTTTTCTCTGTAATATTATTTAATTGATTATTTAAACTTTAAATAATCATAACTTTTAACGTCTTAACTCCAAATTTGTGATTCCAGTTTCTAAAAATCCAGAAAATTATGTTCTCTCTGTTTATGGATTTTATTTGGAGTTTTGGGATGTTTTGCCTATTGTTTATTTGGGTATTTGCTATTTGCACGCTTTACGAGTAGGCGTTGAAGTCTGGGAAGGATTCGAAGGAGAAGTATTGACTCAGGATCCAACTCAAGACCAAGAGCAAGTACTTTTTGAAGGCAAGTTGTGCTTTGACCATGTTGATCCTATTTCGAAATCTATTTTGATTTAAACTATTGCATGCTAGTTCATTTAGAAAAATACTTGGTTTAAACATGGGGTTAGATAAATACCAATTTCTTTGTATGACACCTTGATTACTTAAGTATGTGCCATGACCCTTTGTCACCCTAGTTGTGGATTACTAGTTGGACATTATTAAATTGCCAACATGGGTTTTAGACCGTTGTAGTACCTTTGCTTAGACACACTACGTGCTCATGACATGATTTTGGACAATCAAATGTTAATATTGACTTAATGATATATTGAACCTGTTTTGGAAAAGTATCATGTGATGTTGATGGCACGTGGTGCATGGTAATCAAGCGGGGGTTTGATAAGCGGTTTCGGCCAGGGCATGTGGCAAGAGTAATCAGTGGGCGGTTGTGGCATTGGGGATGTTGATTTGGTTCTTGGGTAGTCTTGCCCTGGTCACTCTAAGGACTTAACCTTGCAAGCCTTTGAAGCTGGGTCATACTTGCAACCACATGGCTGGAATGGGGCGGCCCTAGTTGACTAAGTCGCTAAGGACTCGCTTGTGGAGCCTCAGGGTGTCGATTACACCGTTTGTGTGATTATGCGGGGGGCGTATCGTGGGCGTGGCCAGATACCCATCTAACGGTGTGTTGGTCCCATACTTCGCCTTGGCTAAGGAAGGGATGGTGTAGAGCACGAACCGGAGAGGACCACTGTGTTGTTTGAGGCTTAGAAAGGCTTTATTCACGGGGAACTCGCCTTTGTGGTGTTTATTTGTATCTTGTGGGTAAAGTGCATAACCTCTGCGAGTGTAGAATCTATTTGAATAAGCCGAGTCCACAGTCTTTGGACAATGCTCGGGAATTACAGATCAAGGGTTAGACTTTACGAAAATAACTTGGATTTGAAAAGTTGGGTTGGTTTAATAATGAAGATGATGGAAATGTGGTTTAGGATGGGGAAAAATGTTTATTAAACTTCTTGAAAAGTTATTTATGCTTTACTTATTTCTCTTGCTGAATCTACTTATATTACTTGTCAAATCTTGTTTCTGCAAATATACCTTAAGCTATTCCTTTGTACCAAGCCATGCATGTAGTATATTAGCTTGCATTACGTGCATGACTTCTTGAGTACCAAGTACTCACCCTTGCCTCAACACAACACCGGTTGGAGAGGAGACTACGCCCGACTTTGGAGGAGGAACTCCAAGAAGATCCGTCTACTTAGGGAAGCGAGCCCGATCGATTGCACTGTGGTATCTTTGGATGGCGCCACAGTTTATTTGATTTTCATTTGCTATTATTTTTCTCTGAATAAGTTTCGCCTTGCAAGGCATATATATTTGTACCTTGGCCATAAGGTCAAGTAACCCTTTGGTTATTTAAATAAAGTACTTTGGTAATATCGATTGGTATGATTGTGATATTTACCGATGTTAAGACTGTGTGCACTAGCGCGTTCTGGACTAGTCTGAATACACAGAGGGTCGGATTTGCAAATTCGGGGTCCCGACAGAGGTGAGTATCGAGCGAGGTTATTGTAGGCTCAACCCTAGCTAGAATGGTCGTAGTGAGGATAAAACCTATTTTCTAAAGCTAAAAATTTGTGAAGACAAGAAATGATCTCTCGACTTATCCCCTTCTCTCTGTTCTTGTCTCTTGCTGAAATTTTCCCTTACCTTGTCACAATTTAAAAATTCCGAGTTCTTACGAAAAGCACTCTTGTGACAGATGGAGGAAGAGTTCAACTACGTTGATCTGGGAGTTAGTCACGCCCGCGGAACTTTGGCATATGCTCTGAGACTCTCGGAGATTTTGAGAAGCCCCAATACCAAGTGGAAGTGATCGGACAAGCGGGATTGATCAAGGCTTGTGACGTGAGGATTGAGGTACTGCTAGGAAGAAGGGCCAGGCAATCGCCCGATACAACTGCCTTTGCCGGGAGATCTACAATGCAGATGGGTATCCAAGAAGTATCACGACGAGCAATGCGGCACATTACCCGTATCTACACCAGAGAGTTGGAAAGCACGGTGTTCCGTTACCATCCAGCGGCGATAACCTTCTTGACCGAAGGAGATTCAGGATGAGGATGCCACGGTTACCACGGTTGGCACGATTTATCGTCGCCAGGAGGATGTACTAGATAATACAAGCAAGGAGCTACGAAGGCCCGCAAGGAGATCACGGCGGAGAAGAGCAGATGGCGGGAAGCTCAAGAGTATGTGGCACACCTTCTCACGAAGGATTGGCGAGTTGGAGATGACTTTATGCGGACGGGACCGAGCGATGCTCGAGCTACGAGCCCGATCCAGAGGATTCAGATCTCGATGAGGATATCGCTTCTTCGACTACCACAGAGGACACGATTCTTTGGACATGGCGATCGTTTCGCGCCTATGCCACAGCACCCGTACCCAGGCCGTGGAGGTTTTCTCGATGAGTGAGCATAGGTTCTATAGTGAGACTCCTTCGCCGAGTCGCGTCATGGAATAAAGAGTCACCCTTTAGGCGTTAGACTTCAAATTAGTTCGATTTGGATTTGCTTTGTTTGCTGAGTGTGCAGTATGTGTTGCAAGGCCCTTAGGCATTGTAAGCAGCCATACCAAGATACTAGTAATAAAGTTGGACCTTAAAGTTACACCTTTCGCCCCGCATAAGTTCCATATTACTTGTCTATTCTTGTTTCCCCCTTATCTCTAAACCTAGAGCAAATCGACAGATGGTGAACACAGTGGAAACTTTGGAGGCAATGGGAGTGGTTCCCTTGTGAAAACCCCAATGATGGAGCACCAGCACCGCTTGATTGATATGCAGAATTTTGGAGCCTTTCTTGCTGCTCAGACTCGATTGATGCATGCTATGATGCAACAAATGCAGCACGTCCTTTGCTCAGGCCACGACCAATCAAGTTAATCGGGGACCACGCTTGAGAATACAAAGTGTCGAGTTCATGAGGACTCACCCACCCACTTTCTCTGGGAATGCCAATCCATTGGAGGCCGATGATTGGTTAAGATCAATCGAGAGGAAGCTACACATAGCTCAATGCATAGGGAATGAGAAGGTACTCTACGCTTCTCATCAGCTGGAAGAACATTGGCCAGAATGGTGGGAGAACTTACGTGCCACGCGAGAGAACCCTCAAGATATCACTTGGGAAGAGTTCACATTGCATTAAGCGATATCACGTGCTGAAGGAATCATGGACCTTAAGAAGGAGGAGTTCGAGCATTAAAGCAAGGTAATCGGCCCGGTGGCCGACTACTGAACAAATTCACACAGCTAGCACGCTCGCTTGAGGATGTAGCGGCAGATAAATCCAGGCAGTCGTTTTATGAAGGGACTTAACTCGGGATTGCAAGTAGGGTTGATCACCCACACCTTTCAGATTTTCAAGAGTTGGTGAATAAAGCGCTTATTCTTGAGGACAAGCGTAAGGCTGGATGAGAACAGAAGCGCGAGGATGCAACGGCAAGGATCACGCCCGAGGAACGCATAGCGGCGCTGAGAGTTGCACCAAATCAATTCTTGATTCCAACCACGAGAATGCGACAAGGACACCATCCCGGCACCAAGACACGCCAATCAGAACTACGGACCCGGCCCCGCTAGAAACGCTACCCAGGCAACAAGAAGGAACCGTGAGACAGCTGCTACAAGCAACGAGCCAGGACACTTTGCCAACAGTTGTCCAAAGAAGACAGCGAGAGTGACCCAGTTCGCTTCAATCTAGGAACCACCCAGCTAGGGCGCCAGACCAGGAGCCACACCCGGACCGTGGTGAGAGGCCGAGTCAACCATGTCACCGCAGATGCAACTGCAGAATGCTACTGACGTCGTAAATCTTGGGTAAGTTACTTGTTAACTCAGTACCTGCAACAGCTTTGTTTGACTCCGGAGCTTCGCATTCGTTTGTTTCGCAAGGCTTTGCTACTAGAAATGACTTGAGAATTGCAAGACTTAAGTGCATGCTTTTAGTTCAAACCCCTGGTTCCGAACTCGAGCGGAAGTAGGATGTTCCGGGTGAGAATACTAATAGATGGAATAGAATTCCTAGCAAACCTTATAATTTTGGAGACCCATACCTTAGGCGTCATATTGGGAATGGATTGGTTATCCAAGCACAAGGCCGTATTGGATTGTGGGCGAAGGACTATCTCGATTGAGAGCCCGTGTGGGAAGAAAGTGGAATTTCAAGCCACTTTGCGGTTAGAGATGGACAGTTTATGGTTAACAGTACCAAGGCAATCGGCATAGAGGATGTCCCAAAGTAGTGAATGAGTACCCGATGTTTTCAGAAGATCTACCGGTATGCCGAGGCAGGGAGGACATAGAGTTTGTGATAGAGCTTGTACAGTACAAAGACCGATAGCAAAGAGACCCTATCGGATGTCTACAGAGGAGTTGGTAGAAATGAAGAAGCAGTGGAAGAGTTAATGGAGAAAGGATTTATCGAGACCGAGTTAGTCGCCGTGGGAGCACGATTTTGTTTGTCAAGAAAAAGGACGGAAGTTTCAGGATGTGCATCGACTACCGTGCACTCAATGAAGTCACCGTGAAGAATAAGTATCCGCTACCAGGATTGATGATTTGTTTGATCAGTTAAGAGGAGCCGGAGTTTTCTCCAAGATTGATGCGAGATCGGGATACCATCGATTGAAGATCCGATCGAGAAGATATTCAAGAGCGCATTCTCGTCAAGATATGGACATTACGAGTTCTGATTATGTCCTTTGGAATTTAACGAATGCGCGGCTTATTTCATGAATATGATGAATAAGGTGTTCATGGAATATTTGGACAAGTTTGTTGTCGTGTTCATAGACGATATCCTAGTCTACTCCAAGGCAGGAGGATGAACATGCCAAACACTTAAGGCGAGTTTTAGAAAAGCGAGGAACAGCAACTTTTCGCCAAGTTCAACAAGTGTGATTTTTGGAAGGACAAGGTGGAGTTTCTTGGACATGTAATGACCGCTTGAGAAGGAGTCGCCAGTAGATCCAAGCAAAGTAGAAGGCGTGTTACATTGGGAACGACCAAAGGCGTGACCAGTTCGGAGTTTCCTTGGAATGGCAGGATACTACCGCCGCTTCATCGAAGGCTTCTCGACAATTGCGAAACCTCTTACGCAATTGCTTTGAAGAAGGAAAAGAAGTTTGCATGGACGCCTTGAGAATGTGAGAAAGCATTTCAGAGCTGAAGAAGCGATTGGCGTCAAGACCGGTGTTAGTTCTACGAGATGTTGCTCAAAGCTTGATATTTATTGTGACACATCGCGCCAAGGACTTGGATGTGTCTTGTCTGAGAAGGAAAGGTCGTCGCTTATGCATCAAGGCGATTGAGGCCGCATGAGGAAAATTATCCGACACATGACCTAGAGTTAGCCGTAGTGCATGCCTTGAAGATATGGCGTCACTATCGATCGGAAGCAGATGTGAAGTATATACGGATCATAAGAGCCTTAAGTACATATTCACGGTCGGATCGAATATGAGGCAAAGGAGATGGTTAGAGTTGATCAAAGACTATAATGTTGGAATCCATTACCATCCCGGAAAGGCCAACGTAGTAGCCGATGCTCTGAGTCGGAAAAGCCATACCGTGAGTACGTTGCTAGCCACAAGTCAGGATGAGTTGTGTGAGGATTTTCAAAAGATGAAGATTGAGGTTGTACCTAGCGGATTCTTGGCCGCATTGGAGGTAAAGCCTACCTTAGAGGATCAGATCCGAGAAGGACAGAAGGATGATGACAGGATCCGTAGGATTAAGTCCAAAAAGGAGGAAGGCAAGGCAGAGGACTTCAAGTTGGATGAGCAGGGCACGTTGTGGATGAAGGATTGCATTTGTGTGCCTAACAAAAAGGAGTTAAAGCAAGCGATTACGGAAGAAGCCCATGACTCCAAGTACTCGATTCATCCTGGAAGCGCCAAGATGTATCAGGATCTGAAGGAGAGATTCTGGTGGCCGAGTATGAAACGTGAAGTTGCCGAGCATGTTGCCTTGTGCGATGTATGCCAGAGAGTCAAGGCAATGCATCAGAGACCAGCAGGATTGCTACAGCCGCTGAAAATACCTGAGTGGAAGTGGGAGGAAATCGGAATGGATTTCATTACCGGTTTGCCGAAGACTCAAGGAGGTTATGACTCCATATGGATTATAGTGGATCGCTTGACTAAAGTAGACCATTTTATCCCCGTAAAGACCACTTACTCGGGAGATAAATTAGCAGAATTGTACATGATCAGGATTGTTTGTTTGCACGGAGTGCCAAAGAGGATTGTATCGGACAGAGGTACCCAATTTACCTCAAGGTTCTGGAATAAGTTGCATGAAGCCATGGGAACCCGTTTGAACTTCAAGATGCCTTATCATCCACGCAGGCGGATGGAGCCAGACCGAAAGAGTCAACCAGATTCGGAGGATATGTTGAGAGCTTGTGCATTAGCTTATGCTACCTCTTGGGATAAGAGTTTGCCGTATGCCGAGTTCGATTACAACAATAGTTATCAGGCTAGTTCTGAGATGTCACCTTTTGAGGCCTTTGTATGGTCGACCACTGTCGGACGCCATTGAATTGGAATGAGACCGTGGCCTTGATGTCTTTGGGCCTGATATTCTTCAAGAGGTGAAGAAGCGGTCGCTATGATTAGGGAAAGGTTTAAGATAGCCCTATCTCGAAAGAAGTGTTATGCTGACTATCGTCGCAGAGATTTGAGTTTTGAACCGAAGACTTTGTATACCTCGAGTTACGCCTCTCGGGGGAGTTAAGAGGTTCCATGCCAAAGGGAAACTCGCACCCCGTTATGTTGGACCATTTAAGGTTTTGAGCCGCAGAGGCGAAGTTGCTTACCAGCTGGAGTTGCCACAGTCGCTAGCAGGAGTGCATGACGTATTCCATGTGTCCCAGTTGAAGAAGTGTCTCAGAGTTCACGAGAGCAGACACCGCTAGAGTCAATTGAGTTGCAAGAGGATTTGACTTATAAGGAGCATCCCGTGAGGATTCTAGACACAATGGATCGAGAAACTAGAAACAAGTCAACCCGTTTCTGTAGAGTTCAGTGGAGCAACCATGAAGAAAGTGAAGCGACTTGGGAAGCGAAGAGGATTTGAAGAAGGAGTTTCCAAACCTATTCCTTTAGTAAGCCACTGAATCTCGGGACGAGATTCTATTAAGGGGAGGTTTGTAACACCCCAAAATTTTACTTTTCCTAAATTCATGTGTGATTTGGCACTTTGGTGAATTTTGGAATTTTCTGGAATTTATTTGGATTTATTTGGAATTTATTTGAATTTATCCCATTTTGAAATAATTAAAGAATTTAATTTTGCAAATAAAATTTTGTTGGAAATATTTTATTTGAGTCCAAAATGATCCAAAGTATTTTCGAGAATTTTTGGAATTTTACGAGTCATTTGCTATTTTTAATGAATTAAATGAATTCTTGGGAATTATTTTAAATATTAAATCATTGGAAATCCAAACCAGTCGATTCTTGTTCATCCGACCGAGCCCGAAGTCGGACTTCGAGTTCGAGTCCGACCGAGCCGATTGACTCGGCCGAACCCACTCCTAAACCTAATCAATCCCAGCCGTTGGATCAAGATCCAACGGCCGAGATCCGCCTGCGTCTGGGTTCGAGCCGATCGGCCGGATCCGATCGCGCCCGGCGATCGTGGCCGTTGATCGTGCCACGTGGGCGGCCAGGCGTCGTCGTCTTCGCCGAGACCGAGCCGGACTCCGCCGCCGCGCCCGCCGCCGTGGGAAACTAGGTTTCCGTGTCCCGCGCGAACGCCGAGGCTATTTAAAGCGTGAGACGTCCCCCGAGGTTGCCCTCATCCTTGCGCACCCGTTCCCCCGAGCTATCTCGCCTGAGCCGCCGCCAGTAGCCCGTGCGAGCTCGCCGTAGTTGGAGGAAGTGACCGCCGCGGTCTTTGCTCGTTTCCGCCGACGTCCGCCGTCTTCCGTCGAGAAGGAGCCCAGATCTGGAACCACCGCGACGAGACGCACCCGAAGAGACCCTTCACTTCGCCGGAGAAGCCGGCGCCGTTGGACTCGTCGTCGTCTTCATCTCCGGTGGCCTCTGCCCGCCGCCGTCGCCATCGCCGTCCGCGAGCTACGCTTAGCCGTCCGATCGAGAATCCAAGGGCTCGAGATCGCGCCACGTCACACCGCGGTGAGATCTCACGTGCAACCTGCGGATCTATTTTCAACCGTCGGATCTAGATCCAACGGCTTAGATTGTGCCACGTAGCTAGAAGCGCACCAGGTTAGATTGGATCTTGACCGTCCGATCAAGATCGAGCAGCCTGGATCGGCGAGTTGTTTTTCTAAAGCACTACGCTAGATTTAATCCGCGCCGTTGATTTTCAAACCAGCGGTCGTGATTGCGCCACGTGTCGGGAAGTTGGACCGAGCAGTCGGTGGCCCACGCGCGAAGCGGCAGGACGCCGACACGAGGCCCGCGTGTCGAGGGCCCGCATGTCACGGCCGACCCGATAAGCGGCGTCACCCATGGCGTCTGGCGGGTCCCACTCGCCAGACCGTGGTGAGTCCCCGCCGACGCCAAGAATGGCGTCACCCGAGTGGGTCCCACATGTCGATCTCACGTGAAGTCGTGGGCCGAGTCCACGGTGGACTGGCCGGCGTGGACCAAGTCCATGGACCGGTGGCGTCGACCAACCAATCAGAGGCTGCCACGTGTCCGTGATGACGCAATAATTAATTTCCGAAAAAGAAAATGATTTATTAATTCGAATAATGATTTCAAATTTAGATTCAAAACTTCAAACGCTTATAACTTTTGCGTTTCAACTCCGATTTGAGTGGTTCAAATTTCTAAATTTGTATAAAATTAAGATCTACCTAAATATGAATTTTATTTAATTTTTGGACTAAAGTTTTTCTCTGTAATATTATTTAATTGATTATTTAAACTTTAAATAATCATAACTTTTGCGTCTTAACTCCAAATTTGACGATTCCAGTTTCTAAAAATCCAGAAAATTATGTTCTCTCTGTTTATGGATTTTATTTGGAGTTTTGGGATGTTTTTGCCTATTGTTTATTTGGGTATTTGCTATTTGCACGCTTTACGAGTAGAGCGTTGAAGTCTGGGAAGGATTCGAAGGAGAAGTATTGACTCAGGATCCAACTCAAGACCAAGAGCAAGTACTTTTTGAAGGCAAGTTGTGCTTTGACCATGTTGATCCTATTTCGAAATCTATTTTGATTTAAACTATTGCATGCTAGTTCATTTAGAAAAATACTTGGTTTAAACATGGGGTTAGATAAATACCAATTTCTTGTATGACACCTTGATTACTTAAGTATGTGCCATGACCCTTTGTCACCCTAGTTGTGGATTACTAGTTGGACATTATTAAATTGCCAACATGGGTTTTAGACCGTTGTAGTACCTTTGCTTAGACACGCTACGTGCTCATGACATGATTTTGGACAATCAAATGTTAATATTGACTTAATGATATATTGAACCTGTTTTGGAAAAGTATCATGTGATGTTGATGGCACGTGGTGCATGGTAATCAAGCGGGGTTTGATAAGCGGTTTCGGCCAGGGCATGTGGCAAGAGTAATCAGTGGGCGATTGTGGCATTGGGGATGTTGATTTGGTTCTTGGGTAGTCTTGCCTGGTCACTCTAAGGACTTAACCTTGCAAGCCTTTGAACTGGGTCATACTTGCAACCACATGGTCGGAATGGGGCGGCCCTAGTTGACTAAGTCGCTAAGGACTCGCTTGTGGAGCCTCAGGGTGTCGATTACACCGTTTGTGTGATTATGCGGGGGCGTATCGTGGTGTGGCCAGATACCCATCTAACGGTGTGTTGGTCCCATACTTCGCCTTGGCTAAGGGAAGGGATGGTGTAGAGCACGAACCGGAGAGGACCACTGTGTTGTTTGAGGCTTAGAAAGGCTTTATTCTGAGGAACTTCGCCTTTGTGGTGTTTGATTGTATCTTGTGGGTAAAGTGCATAACCTCTGCAGAGTGTAGAATCTATTTGAATAGCCAGGAGTCCACGATCTTGGACAATGCTCGGGAATTACAGTCAAGGGTTAGACTTTACGAAAATAACTTGGATTTGAAAAGTTGGGTTGGTTTAATAATGAAGATGATGGAAATGTGGTTTAGGATGGGGAAAAATGTTTATTAAACTTCTTGAAAAGTTATTTATGCTTTACTTATTTCTCTGCTTTGAATCTACTTATATTACTTGTCAAATCTTTGTTTCCGCAAATATACCTTAAGCTATTCCTTTGTACCAAGCCATGCATGTAGTATATTAGCTTGCATTACGTGCATGACTTGCTGAGTACCAAGTACTCACCCTTGCCTCAACACAACACCGGTTGGAGAGGAGACTACGTGACTTTGGAGGAGGAACTCCAAGAAGATCCGTCTACTTAGGGAAGCGAGCCCGATCGGTTGCTGTGGTATACTGGATGGCGCCACGAAGTTTATTTGATTTTCCGCTGCTATTATTTTTCTCTGAATAAGTTTCGCCTTGCAAGGCATATATATTTGTACCTTGGCCATAAGGTCAAGTAACCCTTTGGTTATTTAAATAAAGTACTTTGGTAATATCGATTGGTATGATTGTGATATTTACCGATGTTAAGACTGTGTGCACTAGCGCGTTCCTGGACTAGTGCTGAATACACAGAGGGTCCGGATTTGCAAATTCGGGGTCCCGACAAGTATTTGGACAAGTTTGTCGTCGTGTTCATAGACGATATCCTAATCTACTCCAAGACAGAGGATGAACATGCCGAACACTTAAGGCGAGTTTTGGAAAAGCTGCGGGAACAGCAACTTTTCGCCAAGTTCAGCAAGTGTGATTTTTGGAAGGACAAGGTGGAGTTTCTTGGACATGTAATGACCTTAGAAGGAGTCGCCGTAGATCCAAGCAAAGTAGAAGCTGTGTTACATTGGGAACAGCCAAAGACGGTGACCCAGATTCGGAGTTTCCTTGGAATGGCAGGGTACTACCGCCGCTTCATCGAAGGCTTCTCGACAATTGCGAAACCTCTTACGCAACTGCTGAAGAAGGAAAAGAAGTTTGCATGGACGCCAGAATGTGAGAAAGGATTTCAGGAGCTGAAGAAGCGATTGACATTAGCACCGGTGTTAGTTCTACCGGATGTTGCTCAAAGCTTCGATATTTACTGTGACGCATCGCGCCAAGGACTTGGATGTGTGCTGATGCAGAACGGACAGGTCGTCGCCTATGCATCAAGGCAGTTGAGGCCGCATGAGGAGAATTACCCGACACATGACCTAGAGTTAGCTGCCGTAGTGCATGCTTTGAAGATATGGCGTCACTATCTGATCGGGAACAGATGTGAAGTATATACGGATCATAAGAGCCTTAAGTACATATTCACCCAGTCGGATCTGAATATGAGGCAGAGGAGATGGTTGGAGTTAATCAAGGACTATAATGTTGGAATTCATTACCATCCCGGGAAGGCCAACGTAGTAGCCGATGCCTTGAGCCGGAAAAGCCATACCGTGGGTACGTTGCTAGCCACAAGTCAGGATGAGTTATGTGAGGATTTCCAGAAAATGAAGATTGAGGTAGTACCTAGCGGATTCTTGGCCGCATTGGAAGTAAAGCCTACCCTAGAGGATCAGATCCGAGAAGGACAGAAGGATGATGACAAGATCCGCAGGATTAAGTCCATCAAGGAGGAAGGCAAGGCAGAGGACTTCAAGTTGGATGAGCAAGGCACGTTGTGGATGAAGGATCGCATTTGTGTGCCTAACAACAAGGAGTTAAAGCAAGCGATTACGGAAGAAGCTCATGACTCAAGTACTCAATTCATCACGAGGCGCCAAGATGTATCAGGATCTGAAGGAGAGATTACGGTGGCGAGTATGAAGCGTGAAGTTGCCGAGCATGTTGCATTGTGCGGCGTATGCCAGAGAGTCAAGGCGATGCATCGAGAGACCGATGGGATTGCTACAACCGCTGAAAATACCGAGTGGAAGTGGGAGGAAATCGGAATGGATTTCATTACCGGTTTGCCGAAGACTCAAGGAGGTTATGACTCCATATGGGTTATAGTGGATCGCTTGACTAAAGTAGCCCATTTTATCCGTGAAGACCACTTACTCGGAGATAAATTAGCGAATTATACATGATCGAGATTGTCTGTTTGCACGGAGTGCCAAAGAGGATTGTATCGGACAGAGGTACCCAATTTACCTCAAGGTTACGGAATAAGTTGCATGAAGCCATGGGAACCCGTTTGAACTTCAAGATCTGACTTATCATCCACAGACGGATGGAGCCAGGCCAGAAAGAGTCAACCAGATTCGGAGGATATGTTGAGAGCTTGTGCATTAGCTTATGCTACTTCTTGGGATAAAAGTTTGCCGTATGCCGAGTTTAGTTACAACAATAGTTATCGAGGCTAGTTCTGAGATGTCACCTTTTGAGGCCTTTGTATGGTCGACCACTGTCGGACGCCATTGAATTGGAATGAGACCCGGCGCCGCGATCTTGGGCCTGATATTCTTCAAGAGGCTGAAGAAGCGGTCGCCATGATTAGGGAAAGGTTGAAGATAGCCCAATCTCGGCCAGAAGAGTTATCTTGACAATCGTCGTCGAGACTTGAGTTTTGAACGAGAAGACTTTGTATACCTCGAGTTCGCCTCTCGGGAGTTAAGAGGTTCCATGCCAAAGGGAAACTTCGCACCCGTTATGTTGGACCATTTAAGATTTTGAGCCGCATGAGGCGAAGTTGCTTATCATTTGGAGCTGCCACGATCGTTAGCGAGTGCATGATGTATTCCATGTGTCCCGATTGAAGAAGTGTCTCAGAGTTCACGAGAGCAGACACCGCTAGAGTTAATTGAGTTGCAAGAGGACTTGACTTATAAGGAGCATCCCGTGAGGATTCTGGACACAATGGATCGAGAAACTAGAAACAAGTCAACCCGTTTCTGTAGAGTTCAGTGGAGCAACCATGAAGAAAGCGAAGCGACTTGGGAGCGTGAAGAGGATTTGAAGAAAGAGTTTCCAAACCTATTCTGTAGTGAGCCCTGAATCTCGGGGACGAGATTCTATTAAGGGGGGGAGGTTTGTAACACCCCAAAATTTTTCTTTTCTTAAATTCATGTGTGGTTTGGCACTTTGGTGAATTTTTGGAATTTTCTGGAATTTATTTGGATTTATTTGGAATTTATTTGAATTTATTTCATTTTGAAATAATTGAAGAAATTAATTTTGCAAATAAAATTTTGTTGGAAATATTTTATTTGAGTCCAAAATGATCCAAAGTATTTTCGAATTTTCTGGAATTTTTCGAGTCATTTGCTATTTTTAATGAATTAAATGAATTCTTGGGAATTATTTTAAATATTAAATCGCTGGAAATTCAACTCGGGTCAAATCTTGTTCATCCGACCGAGTCGAGAACCGAGTCGGACTCGAGTCCGACCGAGCCACGTGACTCGATCAAACGGCTCAAAACCCTAATCAATCCCAACCGTTGGATCAAGATCCAACGGTGAGATCTGCCTGCACGGTTCGAGCCGTATCCGGCCGGATCCGATCGCGCCCGTCGCGATCGTGGCCGTTGATCGTGCCACGTGGGCGGCTGGCGTCGTCGTCTTCGCCGAGACCGAAGCCGGACTCCGCCGCGCGTCATGCCGTGGAAACTAGGTTTCCGTGTCCGCGTAACGCCGAGGCTATTTAAAGCGTGAGACGTTCCCGAGGTTGCCCTCATCCTTGCGCACCCGTTCCCGAGCCATCTCGCTTTGGCCGCCGCCCGATTGCCGTGCGAGCTCGCCGTAGTTGGAGGAAGTGACCGCCGCGGTCTTTGCTCGATTCGCCGCCGTCCGTTGTCTTCCGCCGAAGGAGCCCGAGCCGGAACCACCGTGGCGAGGCGCACCGAAGGACCCTTCGCCAGCGGAGCAACCCCGAAACGCCGTCGGGCTCGTCGTCGTCTCCGTCTCCGGTGGCTGCAGCGCCGCCACGTCGCCATCGACCTCGCGAGCTCGGTGAACCGTCGGATCTAGATCGGACGGTTGAGGTGAGTTCACGTGTCCCCAACCCGATTGGATCTGGACCGTTGGATCAAGATCCAACGGTTCACAATTGCCCGCGTCTTGGGAGTAGTGATATTAAAGGATTAGATCTGGACCGTCCAATCTAAATCGAACGGCCCACGATCAACGAGTAGTTTCAACGTGTTAACCCTGGATCTAATCCGCGCCGTTGATTTTCAAACCAACGGCCGTGATTGCGCCACGTGTCGGGAAGTTGGACCGACGCGGCCAAGACTGGCCCACGCACGCGTGCGTGTGACGCTGACACGCGGGGCCCGCGTGTCAGAGGGCCCGCATGTCAGCGGCTGTCCCAGCCGAGCGCTGACGTCACCCATGACGTCGCAGTGGGTCCCACATGTCAGCACCATGGGCTGAGTCCCCGCTGACGTCAGCGATGACGTCACCCGAGTGGGCCCACATGTCAGCGACACGTGAAGTCGTGGGCCGAGTCCACCAGTGGACCCAAGCCGGCGTGGACCACGTCCATGGACGGCTGACGTCACCGACCAATCGAGAGGCTGCCACGTGTCCATCTTTGGCGCAATAATTAATTTCGAAAAAGAAAATGATTTATTAATTCGAATAATGATTTCAAATTTAGATTCAAACTTCAAACGCTTATAACTTTTGCGTTTCAACTCCGATTTGAGTGATTCAAATTTCTAAATTTGTATAAAATTGAGATCTACCTAAATATGAATTTTATTTAATTTTTGGACTAAAGTTTTTCTCTGTAATATTATTTAATTGATTATTTAAACTTTAATAAATCATAACTTTGCGTTTTAACTCCAAATTTGCGATTCCAGTTTCTAAAAATCCAGAAAATTATGTTCTCTCTGTTTATGGATTTTATTTGGAGTTTTGGGATGTTTTGCCTATTGTTTATTTGTGTATTGCTATTTGCACGCTTTACGAGTAGGCGTGGAAGTCTGGGAAGGATTCGAAGGAGAAGTGTTGACTCAGGATCCAACTCAAGACCAAGAGCAAGTGCTTTTTGAAGGCAAGTTGTGCTTTGACCATGTTGATCCTATTTCGAAATCTATTTTGATTTAAACTATTGCATGCTAGATCAATTAGAAAGATACTTTGTTTAAACATGGGGGTTAGATAAATACCAATTTGCTGTATGACACCTTGATTATCTAAGTACGTGCCATGATCCCTTGTCACCCTAGTTGTGGATTACTAGTTGGACATTATTAAATTGCCAACATGGGTTTAGATCGTTGTAGTATACTGCTTAGACCGCTACGTGCTCATAACATGATCTTGGACAATCAAATGTTAATATTGACTTAATGATATATTGAACCTGTTTTGGAAAAGTATCATGTGATGTTGATGGCACGTGGTGCATGGTAATCAACTGGGGTTTGATAAACAGATTTATCGGGGCATGTGGCTAGAGTAATCAGGTGGGCAGTTGTGGCATTGGGAATGTTGATTTGGTTCTTGGGTAGTCTTGCCTGGTCACTCTAAGGACTTAACCTTGCAAGCCTTTGAACTGGGTCATACTTGCAACCACATGGGCTGGAATGGGGCGGCCCTAGTTGACTAAGTCGCTAAGGACTCGCTTGTGGAGCCTCGGGGTGTCAATTACACCGTTTGTGTGATTGTGCGGGGAGCGTATCGTGGCTGTGGCCGAGATACCCATCTAGCAGTGTGTTGGTCCCATACTTCGCCTTGGCTAAGGGAAGGGATGGTGTAGAGCACGACAGGAGAGGACCACTGTGTTGTTTGAGGCTTAGAAAGGCTTTATTCTGAGGAACTTCGCCTTTGTGGTGTTTATTTGTATCTTGTGGGTAAAGTGCATAACCTCTGCAGAGTGTAGAATCTATTTGAATAAGCCAGGAGTCCGCAGTCTTTGGACAATGCTCGGGAATTACAGTCAAGGGTTAGACTTTCTGAAAATAACTTTGGTTTGAAAAGTTGGTTTGGTTTAGTAATGAAGATGATGGAAGTATGGTTTAGGATGGGGAAAATGTTTATTAAACTTCTTGAAAAGTTATTTATGCTTTATTTATTTCTACTGCTTTCGAATCTACTTATATTATTTGTCAAATGCTGTTTACTGCAAATATTCCTTGAGCTATTCCTTTGTACCAAGCCATGCATGTAGTATATTAGCTTGCATTCTGTGCATGACTTGCTGAGTACCAAGTACTCACCCTTGCCTCAACACAACACCAGTTGAAGAGGAGACTACGCCCGGCCGGAGGAGGATTTCCAAGAGGACCCGTCTACTTAGGGAAGCGAGCCGGTCGGTTGCACTGTGGTATCTTGGATGGCGCCACGAAGTTTATTTGATTTTCCGCTGCTATTATTTTTCTCTGAATAAGTTTCTCCTTGCAAGGCATATATTTGTACCTTGGCCATAAGGTCAAGTAACCCTTTGGTTATTTAAATAAAGTACTTTGATAATATCGATGGGTATGATTGTGATATTTACCGATGTTAAAGACTGTGTGCACTAGCGCGTTCCTGGACTAGTGCTGAATACACAGAGGGTCCGGATTTGCAAATTCGGGGTCCCGACAAGGCGCATGGGGGAGTAAGGGGGGTGACTAGGGTTAGTGGGAGGGGGTGGGGCGTAGTGCGCTGGGCAGCAGGGTTTGCTGCCCAATAACTCCTCCACATGGGCCAATTCTTCCCCACCTTCGGCCCACATTGGTCCCCCAAGGCTCGAGTTAGATCCCCCCATGGCCCAAACTCCCCCGGAAGGCCCAAATTCTCCCACAGAAAGGCCCAAATTCCCAGAAGAGGCCCAAAAACACGATACAAAAGTCGTACTTTAATGCCAACATCGAAAATGTCTCATACAGTCAATCCATAGTGTCACACTCACGAGTTATTCGAGTTCAGTTCAGTGAAGTTCATAAGCTCGAGATCAAGCTCAAATATGGCTAGTTTGGAACTCGAACCGAACTAGAATCGAGCCTAGAAGGAGCTAAACTCGAGCTGGTCGTGATCCTCAAGCTTTTTTTATAGCCCTACCTCCAACCAAACATCCCATTAAGGCTTTAACAGTTTAATGCCCTCTACGATCACCACTGTACATGGTGAGCTAGCACATACTTCGTATATTAAATCCGGCAAGTTTTCGGCTCGCTCAGTGCCTCGACATCACTTCCGACTGTTGTGTTCGCTCTAGAGGCGACCAGGTCGCTTGCTTAACTCAGTCGGTTATATGGCCTATATATTTTAACGCCGTCACTTTACAACACTGGACGCACGGCACAACGGTAACGCAACGCACGCTCAAGTCGTCGGTCGCGCGTTCGATCCCCGCCTAAGGATTTTTTGCCCGTGAGAAGCATGTCGCGGCCGCCGGGTGTGAAGATTTTTGCGAAATGGCTCCCTAAACTTTTTGAAATTGCATATTAATCCTTTTTTCATGGGAGGCCCTCGAAAGATTGAAAATTTGTTTTTCTTGCGTGGAGGCCCCTGAAAATTACGAGATACTTTTTGAAATTGAGTATTAGTCTATTTTTTGCACAGAGACCCCCCCTAAAATTTACTTTTTGTGTGCAAAGGCCCCCAAAATTACGGGAAGCTTTCCGAGATTACGTGTTAGTCTACTTGTGGTGCGCAAACACCCCGAAAGTACCAAAATTTGTTTTCTTTTGCGCGAAGGCCCCCGAAAATCACGATAAACTTTTTGAAATTGCATATTAATCTTTTTTTTTGCGGGGAACCCCGAAACTTCTGAATTTTTTTCTACAGATGCCCTGCTGAAAATTAAAAAATCTTTTTGAAATTACAGATCCCTTTTCCCCTAGAAGACCCCCTAAAAATGAAAAAGGCCCCCAAAATTTGGAAAATTACATATAGATTCCTTCTTCCTGAAAGACCTAAACAAAACCGAGTTTCATCGATTTTATGTAAAAAACCCTTGGAAATTTTTAAAGTTGGAAAAAGGCCCTAAAAATTATGTCATTGGACGAAAAAGGCCCAAAAAATTTAGAAAATTACACATAGATCCTTTCTTCCTGAAAAGACCCAAAAAAATTTGGGTTTCACTGTTTTTTTTTTTTGCAAAAAACCCACATAAATTTTTATAATTGTAAAAAGACCCACAAAAGTTATTTCATTGATGCATGGACACATTGCACCTTGTTGGCATGCGCCACACCCACGCATCAAGTATGTTCTACGAAATTATCCATAGGATCGCAAAATACTATGCACCAAACATCTGGATGCCAAGCCTCTCTTTGTTCCTGTTTGAAGGATCGAAATGGCGATCACATAGGATCCTGTTACCCAAAGAAACTAACCAAAACCTCTCAAGATCAAAGAGAAATAGAGATTCAAATTTCAAAGCACTTACCCCACAATCAGCATTATCAGTACCAGAAATCGGTATTGCTGATGATCGGCATGACAATCGGTAGTGTCGATTGCCTCATGACAATAAAATCAGCACGACCTCAAAAATAAAAATTGATGGATCTTTCTATTGGTCCAAAACTCATGAAACTTGGTAGGCACCTTCTTATGGAGATCGAATCTTTTGATCTATTGGTCCAAAGAATTGACGTCAAAGTTTCGACCTTTGTCCAATTGAAGGAAGAGTGCATGAAGTTTGGGTAAAAACAAAAATGTTGGCCTTAGACTTGCTCGTGGGGTTTTGATGATCAAGATGATCTTGGATAACCTCCCACATGTTAAAGCAAGCAAGAATGCAAGAGAAGAAACCAAGATCACGATGTACCAATATTTCTTCATTGCAAGCAAAAAAATTTATTTTTTGCAAAGTTCAAGAAGGGATTTTCCTAGGTGATTAGGATATGATCTAAAATAGATTCATCCATCAATCATACATCCTCAGCACGATAAGCATAAGTAAGTAGAACGAGGGGAGACAAATCCAACTTGCGAGATGTAAATTGCGAAATTTAAATGTTGAAATTGAGACATAATATAAATGCGCAAAGTAAATTTAGAATTGAAGGAAATAAGATTTTATTTGATGGGATGAAGTTTTACAAAGCCTCATAACAAAGTGGGCAAAGCTCAAAGGAGCACCAAAACCTTCAAGAGGGGAGAGCTACCCCTACCCATCTATTTATAGCCTTCATAAATCATCCTACAACCTTTGATGAGTTGCTTCAATCCTAATAAACCTCTCTAATGGCTAGGATTGACTCAAACACTCATACATGGGCTAACCCAAAACCCACTAACAAATGGATTTTGCATGCTTCTTGTGACACTATGGAAAGTCGTGACATTATAAAATGTGAAACTGGAGATTAAAACTTTACGGTATGAGGTTTAATCGCGTTTTCGGGCCGTTTTCAGAAGTTTGGGCCTAGCGGGAGCTAGTTGGGCCTTAGGGGGATGAATTGGGCTGTCGGTGGGGTGTTCTTTGGGCCCATGAGGGGAGGGAAACCAGCAAGGGTGCGCCTCCACCTCTCCCCATGCGCCCCACTCCCCTCTCCCTCAACCCTAGCCGCCACCCACTCCCTCTCCCTCTCCCTTTCCCTCTCCCATGCGCCTCCACCTCCACCTCCCTAGCCGGCCCTAGGTGAGATCTACACCCATCCCTCGCTTCCACGGTGTCCACTTCGTTGATCTCCACGTTGCGAATGCTTGCGACCGTGAGGATCCGAAGATTGGAGGGAGTTCGTGGCCGGGAGAGGAGTTTTCGACGTTCGTTGTTCGTCGGGCGAAGGTATGGCTATGGGTGATCCTTGGAGATGGACTAGGTGCTGTGCTAGGGGATGTTTTGATGCTTTTAGGTCGAGAGGTGGTGCTATGATTGGGTAGATTGGATGAAAACTAGAGATTGCATAGTTCTCTGTTTCGGGCAGATTGGGCACACGACCTAGGGTTTGAGTCTTCGCAATTTTAGAGTCGTAATTTGGTCGTCCACCTATTGAAGAAGTTGTAGGTAATTGAATTACCTTTAATTGGAAACTAAGAACGTCCAATTTCGCCAGCCGTTTGAAAGTTATGGCTGTTTTACCGAACGTGTTCAAAACTGTGACGAGATTGGAACAGATTACGTTGTTCTGTAGATTAAACAATTTTAGAGGCCGAATCAACTTTTCCCAACACTTAGAAAAAGCTAGGAAATTTCCTAAGCTTCGATAAAATGTACTCGTTCTTTTGATTTGGAGTTGATAAGACTGAGATATTCCTTCTGAAGGCTGCTGTCCCGTTGGACAGATTCTCTGTTTTTCAGTTTTGGGAGTAGTTCGCGAAGTCGGGGTAGATGAGCGATTGTGTACTATTTTTGTGGGCACGTTTTGAGTGTGTGGTATCCATGTGCAGGCGGTGTGACCTCGGGAGTGCCCTCATCCTCTCGCCAATCCGTCGCCCGCGGTTAAGGCAAGTGTATTGGAATGGGTAGCGTGTTGTATGTTGCTAGTCTTGAATAGATGCAAATTGTTTTCATGATATGCTATCTTACCATGATTAGTGTTTGCCCATGATATGATGAAAATGGTATGTTATGATGCTATGCAATGATTAATTGTTTATGTTTATGGCATAATTGCATACATGGCATGAGAACTGGCCCAATCGGTGAGAAAGTCATAACTAGTTCGGTAAGGTCGGTGAGAAAGTTATGACTAATCCGGAGCACCATTGAGTAAGACCTATCTTGTGATTCCATCCACCGTGGTGAATGGAAGTGAGGAGTAGACACCCTCCATATTCGGGATGGAAGGGGAAAGAGGGTGCACGCCGACGGGTGTGCACTCGGCAATACCGGTATGTGCTTCGAGGAAACATGTGCATTGCATTGCATTGCATTGCATTGCATACATGATGATGATGATGATGAAATGAGTACAAAGAGAATTGAGACATGAATATGATGTTGTATGTGAAATTATGACTTGATCATGATGTTAAGTATGGTATGTAGTGATGTTGGCATTGAATTGTCCTTTTCAGTCCATTGCAATATACTTGCTGAGTGATGAACTCACGCTTGTGTTTTTGTTGTATTTAGGTACCTTGACACCGGCATGCGGGAAAGGGGCTTAGAGGCACTTCATCACATAATTTCCACACAATTAAACAATGCTTACCTTTCGAAGTTGTGATCATGGTTTAGCGTGATGAAACTAGGATTATGATTTGTTCGTGTGCTTGATTACATCATTTACTTCGTATTAGTTCATGAAGTGGTTAAATTCATTATGCTAGACTTAAATTGCCGCTATATTACGTGTCATTGTTGCTTTGGATGTTTTCCACTATGATATATCATGTGTTATTGTGTTGTTGCTCCAAACTATGGAAAAACAAAGGAGATGCTACTGAAATTTTTGGTTTTAGCATATGCGCCTTTGCTGAAATTTATCTTAATTTGTGGCATTTAGTTGTTGATTAGTCTATGTTTGGTAATATTCAGGCATATTAGATGCCAGGGTGTTACACTTCTCAAAAGCTAGCTAACTTGACTGCTACTCTATCCTCTAAACCACGATCCAACAGCCATCCTTGATCCGAGCAGCTCCAAGCTAGCATCTAGCTATTCTCTTTTTGCCCTAGCTAGCAGCGACTCAGTCTCCGGTCATCCTCCGGCGATCCCCGGCCGTCTGAACCTCCAGCTCACCTCACCTAGTCCTATAGTCATCCTCGCCTCACCATGACCTTGCATCGTCGTCTGGCAACCATAAAAAACTAGGAAACACATCACATAGCATTATCCAACAAAATTATGCAATAATCATGTAAAATCAAAAATCAAATATCAGTTTGTAGATGAAATCGGCACTATGACCAACTTGGGGCCGTTAGTGCTGCCTAATCGGCAGTACCACCCCTAGTGGTCGGTAGTGCCGATTGCTCAGTAAACTCAGCGAAAAACCCTCTGAAAAATAACTACCGCTCCTTTGGGCCGCTAGTGCCTCTCGATCGACACTACAACTCCCTAGAGGCTGGTACTGTCGCTCTGCTCAAACTAGAGGTAAATCCGGTACAACCACAGGCCGGTACTACTGCCGCTTGGGTTCGGTAGTGCCGCAGGTCGGTACTACCGCTCCCAAGGATGGTGATGTCGATTGCTGATTACAAACACTCAAATTTCTGTAAATTGAAATCCAATTCAAGACAAACTCAAACATGAGCACACTTTGCGCAAATATTTTCAAACACTCATCACAAGCATGGATAGACGTCCACATGTTTTTCAATGTCCTCCTTGATGAGTATATTGACAAATCACCAAAAACATATATTTGAGTTTGAAAAATAAAAGAAAGAAAGCAAATTGATTGCAAATCCATCCTTGGTCCATCTAGAAGAGAAAGTAAGCTCATGACCAAGTATGCAAGATAAAATTTAGAGTAAACCAAGAGAAAGAATAAGTTTTCCATAAATTCTCTAAAAATCAAGAAAAATCCACAAAAGCTCAATTTTACTCATGATCCAAATAAAAAGATCAATTTGACAACATGATCATGAGAAAGCATTTTTTTTTAGTTTTCTCCCCCCCCCCCTTAAAGATGCTTTTCCAAGTTTTCTCCTCCCTTTGGCAATATAGGCATCAAGAGAGCTTGTATGCATGAAATGCATCCTAAAAGAGCTTTGAAGACTATCCAAGTGACCATTTAGACAAAATATGATACCAAGCTACTTAAATTCAAATTATGTAAAACTAAGTCATATCCAATTGCATATCTCGATATCCTTGCTAGTAAGCTTTAAAATAAATTTGCTATTTTACATGATTTCAAAACTAGAAGCCAAGCCAAGCTATGATCAAATGGATATATTAGAGCTCATCCTAGTTAACACATTGGGAGGCTAAAAGTGTATAAAAGAACCCTCTTGCTCAGTTATCTTTTAAATGCAAATATTTGGTTCTAATGCACACATTGCGATTTAGAGAGCTTATCCTAGTGAAGCATATCCTCAACTAGGAGCCATCGACAAAGGCTTCGTAGGCTTCACTATTGTCGGGACCCCGAATTTGCAAATCCGGACCCTCTGTGTATTCAGCACTAGTCCAGGAACGCGCTAGTGCACACAGTCTTAACATCGGTATATATCACAATCATACCAATCGATACTATCAAAGTACTTTATTTAAATAATCAAAGGGTTACTTGACCTTATGGCCAAGATACAAATATATGCCTTGCAAGGCGAAACTTATTAAAAGAGAAATAACAGCAGCGGAAAATCAAATAACTTCGTGGCGCCATCCAAAGATACCACAGGCAACCGATCGGCTCGCATCCCTAAGTAGACGGGTCCTCTTGGAACTCCTCCTCCAGCTGGCGTAGTCTCCTCTTCAAGCGGTATTGTGTTGAGGCAAGGGTGAGTACTTGGTACTCGACAAGTCATGCAGAATGCAAGCTAATATACTATATGCATGGCTTGGTACAAAGGAATAGCTCAAGGTATATTTGCGATGCTTGACTTTTGACAAGTAATAAAAGTAGATTCGAAGCAGTAGAAATAAGTAAAGCATAAATAACTTCTCAAGAAATTTAATAAACATTTTCCCCATCCTAAACCACATTTCCATCAACTTCATTACTAAACCAACCCAACCTTTCAAATCCAAGTTATTTTCAGAAAGTCTAACCCTTGACTGTAATTCCCGAGCATTGTCGATCACAGTGGACTCGGCTATTCAAATAGATTCTACACTCTGCAGAGGTTATGCACTTTACCCACAAGATACAGTCAAACACCACAAAGGCGAGTTCCCGTAACAAAGCCTTTCGGAAGCTTTAAACAACACAGGTGGTCCTCTCCGGTTCGTGCTCTACACCATCCCTTCCCTTAGCCAAGGCGAAGTATGGGACCAACACACCGTTAGATGGGTATCTGGCCACAGCCACGATACGCTCCCCCGTACAATCACACAAACGGTGTAACTGACACCCTGAGGCTCCGAAAGTTCCGTTCGGAGTTCGGAGTTCGGAACATCCTACTTCCGTTCGGAGTTCGGAACCAGGGGTTTGAACTAAAAGCATGCACTTAAGTCTTGCAACTCTCAAGTCATTTCTAGCAGCAAAGCCTTGCGAAACAAATGAATGCGAAGCTCCAGAGTCAAACAAAACTGTGCAGTCTTGAGTTAACAAGTAACTTACCCAAGACGACGTCTGTGGCATTTTGCGGTGCATCTGCGGTGACATGGTTGACTCGGCCTCTCACCACGATGCAGGGTGTGGCTCCTGGTCTTTGGCGTCCTAGCTGGGGTGGTTCCTAGATTGAAGCGGCCCGGGGTCGCTCCTGCTGTCTTCTTCGGGCAGCTGTTGGCAAAGTGTCTGGCTCGTTGCGGTTGTAACAGCGTCTCACTGTTCCTTCTTGTTGCACGGGGTAGCGTTTCTAGCGGGGCTGAAGTGCAGTAGTTTTGATTGGCAGGTCTTGGTCTTTGGGATGGTGTCCTCGTTGCATTACGTGGTTGGAATTTGAAGAATTGATTTGGTGCAACTCTCAGCGCTATTGCGTTCCCTGACGTGATCCTTCTTTGTTGCATCCTGCGCTTCTGTTCTCATCAGTTCCTTGCGCTTGTCCTCAAGAATAAGTGCCTTATTCACCAGCTCTTGGAAATCTGGAAAGGTGTGGGTGATCAACCCTACTTGCAATCTGAGTTAAGTCCCTTCATAAAGCGAGGTATGCGGATTTATCTGTCGCTACATCCTCGGTGCGTAGCGTGCTAGGCTGTGTGAACTTGTTCGGGTAGTCGACCACCGGTGATTACCTTGCCTCAGTGCTCTGAACTCCTCCTTCTTAAGGTCCATAATTCCTTCAGGCACGTGATCTTGTCGAATGCGGTTGTGAACTCTTCCCAAGTGATATCTTGAGGGTTCTCTGCGTGTACGAAGTTCTCCCACCATTCGTAATTTGTTCCTTCCAAGCGATGAGAAGCGTAAAGTACCTTCTCATTCCCTATGCATTGAGCTATGTGTAGCTTCCTCTCAATTGATCTTAACCAATCGTCGGCCTCCAACGGATTGGCATTCCCGAAGAAAGTGGGTGGGTGAGTTCTCATGAACTATGACAGCCTTGTATTACGGCGTGGCCCTGATTAACTTGATTAGCGATGGCCTGAGCGATGACGTGCTGCATTTGTTGCATCATAGCATGCATCAAGCGAGTCTGGGCAGCAAGAAAAGCTCGAAATTCTGCATATCGGTGGCGGTGCTTTGGTGCTCCATCATTGGGGTTTCTGGCTGGCGAGAACCGCTCCCATTGCTTCCAAAGTTTCCACGGGTGATTACCATCTGTCGATTTGCTCTAGGTTTAGAGATGAGAGGGAAACAAGAATAGACAAGTAATATGGAAATTATGCGGGCGAAAGGGGTAACTTTAAGGTCCAACTTTATTATTAATAACTTGGTATGGCTGCTTACAATGCCTAAGGGCCTTGCAACACATCTTGCACACTCGACAAACAAAGCAAATCCAAATCGAACTAACTCTGGAGTCCTAACGCCTAAAGGGTGACTCTTTATTCTATGACTCGACTCGTGAAGGAGTCTCACTATAGAACCTAAGCTCACTCATCGAGAAAACCTCCACGGCCTGGAGTGCGGGTCTTTGCGGCATAGGCGCGAAACTTGATCGCCATGTCCAGCGACTATGTCATCTGTGGTAGTCGAAGAAGCGGTGTCCTCATCGAGATCGACTCCTCTGGATCGGCTGCGTGTAGCTAAATCTTGGCTCTGCAGTGCAGGTCCGTACAAAGTCATTTCCAACTCGTCAATCCTTCGTAGAAGGTGTGCCACATACTCTTGAGCTTCCGCCATCTGTTCTTCTCTGTCGTGATCTCCTTGCGAGCCTTACGTAGCTCCTGCTTGTATTATCTAGTACATCTTCCTGGCGACGACGAATCGTGCCAAGCGTATGTAACCGTGGCATTCTCATCCTGAATCGTCTTGGTCAAGAAGGTTATCGCTGCGCGGATGGTAGCAGGAACACCGTACTCTCCAACTCTCTGGCGTAGACACGGGTAATGTGCCGCATTGCTCGTCGTGATACTTCTTGGATACCCATCTGCATTGTAGACCTTCTAGCGGTCACGGTGTATCGAGCGATTGCACTGGCCCCTTTCTGGCGGTACCTCAATCTTTACGTCACAAGCCTTGATCAATCCTCGCTTGCCTGATCACTTCCACTTGGTATTGGGGCTTCTCAAAATCTCCGAGAGTCTCAGAGCATATGCCAAAGTTCATGGCGTGACCACTTCCCGAGATCAACGTAGTTGAACTCTTCCTCCATCTGTCACAAGCGTGCTTTACGTAAGAACTTCGAAATTTTCAAATTGTGACAAGGTAAGGGAAAATTTCAGCAAGAGGCGAGAAAGAGAAGGGGATAAGTCGAGATGTCATTTCTTGTCTTCACAAATTTTTAGCTTTAGAAAATAGGTTTTATCCTCACTACGACCATTCTAGCTTAGGGTTGAGCCTACGGTCAAGTATGGCTCGATACCACCTCTGTCGGGACCCGAATTTGCAAATCAGGACCCTCTGTGTATTCAGCACTAGTCGAGAACGCAGCTAGTGCACACAGTCTTAACATCGGTATATATCACAATCATACCATACGATACTATCAAAGTACTTTATTTAAATAATCAAAGGGTTACTCGACCTTATGGCCAAGTTACAAATATATGCCTTGCAAGGCGAAACTTATTAAAAGAGAAATAGCGGCGGCGGAAAATCAAATAAACTGTGGCGCCATCCGGTATACCACAGGCAACTGGCGGGCTCGCATCCCTAAGTAGAGCGGGTCTTCTTGGAGTTCCTCCTCCGAAAGTGGCGTAATCTCCTCTTCAAGCGATATTGTGTTGAAGCAAGGGTGAGTACTTGGTACTCGACAAGTCATGCCTGAGAATGCAAGCTAATATACTATATGCATGGCTTAGTACAAAGGAGTAGCTCAGGGTATATTTGCGATGCTTGACTTTTGACAAGTAATATAAGTAGATTCGAAAGCAGTAGAAATAAGTAAAGCATAAATAACTTTTCAAGAAGTTTAAATAACATTTTTCCCCATCCTAAACCATATTTCCATCATCTTCCTTGTTAAACCAAACCAACTTTTCAAACCAAGTTATTTTCAGAAAATCTAACCCTTATTTGTAATTCCCGAGCATTGTCGATCACAGTGGACTCGGCTATTCAAATAGATTCTACACTCTGCAGAGGTTATGCACTTTACCCACAAGATACAATCCACTCACCACGTCGGTAGTGAATCGCCATACAAGAGTATGCGAATGAGCGATCATAACAAAGCCTTTCGGAAGCCTCAAACAACACAGGTGGTCCTCTCCGGTACGTGCTCTACACCATCCCTTCCCTTAGCCAAGGCGAAGTATGGGACCAACACACCGTTAGATGGGTACCTGGCCACGACCACGATACGCTCCCCGTACAATCACACAAGCGGTGTAATCGACACCACTGAGGCTCCACAAGTGAGTCCTTAGCGACTTAGTCAACTAGGGCCGTCCCATTCCGACCATGTGGTTGCAAGTATGACCCAGTTCAAAGGCTTGCAAGGTTAAGTCCTTAGAGTGACCAGGGCAAGACTACCCGAAAAACCAAATCATCACTCCCAATGCCACACTGGCCCACCTGATTACTCTTGCCACATGCCCCGGTCGAAAACTGTTTATCAAACCCCAGTTGATTACCATGCACCACGTGCCATCAACATCACATGATACTTTTCCAAAACAGGTTCAATATATCATTAAGTCCATATTAGCATTTGATTATCCAAAATCATGTCATGAGCACGTAGCAGGTCTAAGCAGTATACTACAACGATCTAAACCCATGTTGGCAATTTAATAATGTCCAACTAGTAAACCACAACTAGGGTGACAAGGGATCATGGCACATACTTAAGTAATCAAGGTGTCATATAGCAAATTGGTATTTATCTAACCCCCAGGTTTAAACAAAGTATCTTTCTAATTGAACTAGCATGCAATAGTTTAAATCAAAATAGATTTCGAAATGGGATCAATATGGTCAAAGCACAACTTGCCTTCAAAAAGCACTTGCTCTTGGTCTTGAGTTGGATCCTGAGTCAATACTTCTCCTTCGAATCCCTCCGGCACTTCAACGTCTACTCGTAAAGCGTGCAAATAGCAAATACACAAATGAACACTATGCAAAAAGATCCCAAAACTCCAAATAAAATCCATAAACAGAGAGAACATAATTTTCTGGATTTTTAGAAACTGGAATAAATCAAATTTGGAGTTAAAGCATAAAAGTTATGATTATTTAAAGTTTAAATAATCAATTAAATAATTTTACAGAGAAAAACTTTAGTCCAAAAATTAAATAAAATTCATATTTAGGTAGATCTCAATTTTATACAAATTTAGAAATTTGAATCGCTCAAATCGGAGTTGAAACACAAAAGTTATAAGCGTTTGAAGTTTGAATCTAAATTTGAATCAATATTTCGAATTAATAAATCATTTTCTTTTAGGAAATTAATTATTGCGTCAGCATGGACACGTGGCAGCCTCTGATTGGCCTGCTGACGTCAGCCGGTCCATGGACTTGGTCCACGCTCAGCTCGGGTCCACGGTGGACTCGGTCCACGGCTCACGTGACTGACATGTGGGACCCACCCGTCGATCGCGGGTCTCACGCTAACACGGTGGCGTGTGGGCCCTCGACATGCGGGGCCAGCGTGTCGGCGTCCTGCACTGCCAGCTGCGTGGACGGCGTTGACCGCGGCGGTCCATCTTCCCGACACGTGGCGCAATCTCAGCCGTTGGTTTGAAAATCAACGGTGCGGATTAGATCCAGGGTTAACACGTTGAAACTACTCGTTGCTCGTGGGCGTTCGATCTAGATCGGACGGTCCAGATCTAATCCTATATTCGCCTTTGCTACAAAGACGCGTGGCAATTGTGAACCGTTGGAACTAGATCCAACGATCCAGATCTAATCGGGTTTGGAAACACGTGAGCTCACCTCCACCGTCCGATCTGGATCCGACGGTCCTCCGAGCTCGCGGACGGCGATGGCTTCACGGGCGCGGCTTGACCGAGACGGGCGACGACGAGCCCGACGGGCGTTTGGGGCGTGCTCGACGAGATGAAACCTCCTTCGGAGTGCGTCTCGTCGCGGGGACTCGGATCTGAGCTCCTTCGGCGGAAGACGACGGACGGCAGCGAAACCCGGCGCAAACGCGGCGGAGGAAGAGACAACTCCGGCGGCGATTGCGGCTCAACGGTGGCGGCTCGGCGAGATGGCTCGGGAGCAGTGCGCAAGGATGAGGGCAACCTCGGGGGCGTCTCACGCTTTAAATAGCCTCGGCGTCCGTGCCTAGACGGAAACCTAGTTCGCTCTGGCGGTAGCGGCGGCGAAGTCCGGCTCGGACTCGGCGAAGACGACGAAATCGTGGCCGTCCCACGTGGCGCGATCAACGACCCACGATCGCGACGGCGCGATCGGATCCGCCCGATTCACGGCTCGAGCCGTGCGGTGATCTCGGCCGTTGGATCTTGATCCAACGGTTGGGATTGATTAGGTTTAGGAGTGGGTTCGGTCGAGTCAAGCGGCTCGGTCGGGTTAGTCGGACTCGAGTCCGACTTCGGTCGGATGAAACGATACTTGACCGAGTTGGATTTTCCAGCGAATTAATATTTAAAATAATTCCCGATAATTCATTTAATTCATTAAAAATAGCAAATGACTCGAAAAATTCGAGAAAAATTCTGGAAAATATTTTGGATCATTTTGGACTCAAATAAAATATTTCCAACAAAATTTTATTTGCAAAATTAAATTCTTTAATTATTTCAAAATGGAATAAATTCAAATAAATTCCAAATAAATCCAAATAAATTCGAGAAAATTCCAAAAATTCACCAAAGTGCCAAATCACACATGAATTTAAGAAAAGCAAAATTTTAGGATTTTACAAACCTCCCCCCCTTAATATAAAATAGTCCCCGAGAATCAGGGCTTACTAAATGAATAGGTTTGGAAAATCGTTATTAAAATACTCTTCGCGCTCCCAAGTAAGCCGCTTTCTTCATGGTTGCTCCTTTGAACTCTACAAAAGCGGGTTGACTTGTTTCTAGTTTCTCGATCCATTGTGTCTAGAATCCTCACAGGATGTTCCTTATAAGTCAAATCCTCTTGCAACTCAATTGACTCTAGCGGTGTCTGTTCCTCGGGAACTTCGGAGACACTTCTTTAAGCCAGGACACATGGAATACATCATGTACTCCTGCCAACATTGTGGCAACTCCGGTGATAAGCAACTTCACCTCTGCGACTCAAAATCTTAAATGGTCCAACATAGCAGGGTGCGAGTTTCCCTTTGGCATGGAACCTCTTAACTCCCTGAGGCGTAACTACGAGGTATACAAAGTCTTACGGTTCAAAACTCAAATCTCGCGACGATTGTCGGCATAACTCTTCTGTCGAGATTGGGCTATCTTCAACCTTTCCCTAATTATGGCGATCTGCTCTTGACCTCTTGAAGAATATCAGGCCCAAAGACACGGCTCACGGTCTCATTCCAATTCAATGGCGTCAGGCATGAGTCGACCATCTGATGCCTCAAAAGGTGACATCGTAAACTAGCCTGATAACTATTGTTGTAACTAAACTCGGCATACGGCAAACTTTTATCCCAAGAGGTAGCATAAGCCAATGCACAAGCTCTTAGCATATCTTCGAATCTGGTTGACTCTTTCGGTCTGTCCATCCGTGTGGATGATAAGCCGTCTTGAAGTTCAAGCGGGTCCCCATGGCTTCATGCAACTTATTCCAAAACCTTGAGGTAAATTGGGTACCTCTGTCCGATACAATCCTCTTTGGCACTCCGTGCAAACAAACAATCCCGATCATGTACAACTCGCTTAATTTATCTCCGAGTAAGTGGTCTTCACGGGATAAAATGGGCTACTTTAGTCAAGCGATCCACTATAACCCATATGGAGTCATAACCTCCTTGAGTCTTTGGCAAACCGGTAATGAAATCCATTCCGATTTCCTCCCACTTCCACTCGAGGTATTTTCAGCGGTTGTAGCAATCCTTTGGTCTACGATGCATTGCCTTGACTCTCGGCATACGTCGCACAATGCAACATGCTCGGCAACTTCACGTTTCATACTCGGCCACGAGAATCTCTCCTTGAGATCTGATACATCTTGGCGCTTCGGGATGAATCGAGTACTTAGAGTCATGGGCTTCTTCGAATCGATTGCTTTAACTCCTTTTTGTTAGGCACACAAATGCGATCCTTCATCCATAACGTGCCTTGCTTGTCTAGCTTGAAATCCTTTGCCTTGCCTTCCTCCATTTTGGACTTAATCCTACGGATCTTGTCATCATCCTTCTGTCCTTCTCGGATCTGGTCCTCTAAAGTAGGCTTTACTTCCAAGGCGGCCAAGAATCCGCTAGGTACAACCTCAATCTTCATTTTAAAATCCTCACATAACTCATCTGACTTGTGGCTAGCGGCGTACTCACGGTATGGCTCTTCCGACTCAGAGCATCGGCTACTACGTTGGCCTTCAGGGATGGTAATGGATTCCAATATTATAGTCCTTGATCAACTCTAGCCATCTCCTTTGCCTCATATTCAGATCCATTGGGTGAATATGTACTTAAGGCTCTTATGATCCGTATATACCTCACATCTGTTTCCAATCAGATAGTGACGCCATATCTTCAAAGCATGCACTACGGCAGCTAACTCTAGGTCATGTGTCGGATAATTTTCCTCATGCGGCCTCAACTGCCTTGATGCATAAGCGACGAACTTTCCATTATTCATCTGCTCACATCCAAGTCCTTTGCTCGATTCGTAACAATAAATATCTAAGCTTTGAGCAACATCAGGTAGAACTAACACCGGTGCTGATGTCAATCGCTTCTTGACTCTGAAATCCTTCCTCACATTAAGGCGTCCATGCAAACTTCTTTTCCTTCTTCAGCAATTGCGTAAGAGGTTTTGCAATTGTCGAAAAGCCTTCGATGAAAGCGGCGGTAGTATCCTGCCATTCCAAGGAAACTCAGAATGCGGGTCACGATCTTGGCTGCTCCCAATGTAACACAGCTTCTACTTTGCTTGGATCTACTGGCGACTCATACTGCGGTCATCACATGTCCAAGAAACTCCACCTTGTCCTTCCAAAAATCACACTTACGAACTTGGCGAAAAGTTGCTTTGTTCCTCGACTTTTCCAAAACTCGCCTTAAGTGTTCGGCATGTTCATCCTCTGTCTTGGAGTAGATTAGGATATCGTCTATGAACACGACGACAAACTTGTCCAAATATTCCATGAACACCTTATTCATCATATTCATGAAATAAGCCGGCGCATTCGTCAGCCCAAAGGACATAACTGTAAACTCGTAATGTCCATATCTTGACGAGAATGCAGTCTTCGGAATATCTTCTGATCGGATCTTCAACTGATGGTATCCCGATCTCAGATCAATCTTGGAGAAAACTCCGGCTCCTCTTAACTGATCAAACAAATCATCAATCCTGGGTAGCGGATACTTATTCTTCACGGTGACTTCATTGAGTGCACGGTAGTCGATGCACATCCTGAAACTCCCGTCCTTCTTTTTGACAAACAAAACTGGTGCTCCCCACGGCGACGAACTTGGTCTGATAAATCCTTTCTCCATTAACTCTTCTAGCTGTTTCTTCATCTCTACCAACTCCTCGGTAGACATCCGATAGGGTCTCTTTGCTATCGGTGCTGTACCCGGTACAAGTTCTATCACAAACTCTATGTCCCTGTCTGGCGGCATACCAGGTAGATCCTCGGGAAAAACGTCTGGGTACTCACTCACTACCGGAACATCCTCTATGCTGATTGCCTTGGTACTGTTAACCATCAACTGTCCATCTCTAACCGCAGTGGCTTGAAATTCCACTTTCTTCCCACACGGGCTCTCAACTGAGATAGTTCTTCGTCCACAATCCACTACGGCCTTGTGCTTGGATAACCAATCCATTCCCAATATAACATCTAAGGTCTGGGTCTCCAAAATTATAAGGTTTGCTAGGAATTCTATTCCATCTATTAGTATTCTCACCCCGGAACATCCTACTTCCGTTCGGAGTTCGGAACCAGGGGTTTGAACTAAAAGCATGCACTTAAGTCTTGCAACTCTCAAGTCATTTCTAGCAGCAAAGCCTTGCGAAACAAATGAATGCGAAGCTCCAGAGTCAAACAAAACTGTTGCAGGTACTGAGTTAACAAGTAACTTACCCAGTACGACGTCTGTGGCATTTTGCAGTGCATCTGCGGTGACATGGTTGACTCGGCCTCTCACCACGGTCTGGGGTGTGGCTCCTGGTGCTGGCGTCCTAGCTGGGGTGGTTCCTAGATTGAAGCGAACTGGGGTCGCTCCTGCTGTCTTCTTCGGGCAACTGTTGGCAAAGTGTCCTGGCTCGTTGCAGTTGTAACAGCGTCTCACTGTTCCTTCTTGTTGCACAGGGTAGCGTTTCTAGCGAAGTGGGTGCAGTAGTTTTGATTGGCAGGTCTTGGTCTTTGAGGATGGTGTCCTCGTTGCATTCGTGGTTGGAATTTGAAGAATTGATTTGGTGCAACTCTCGGTATTTGTTGCGTTCCTCGACGTGATCCTTCTTTGTTGCATCCTGCGCTTCTGTTCTCATCCAGTTCCTTGCGCTTGTCCTCAAGAATAAGTGCCTTATTCACCAGCTCTTGGAAATCTGGAAAGGTGTGGGTGATCAACCCTACTTGCAATCTGAGTTAAGTCCCTTCATAAGCGAGGTATGCGGATTTATCTGTCGCTACATCCTCGGTGCGTAGCGTGCTAGCTGTGTGAACTTGTTCAGGGTAGTCGACCCTTTGGCTGATTACCTTGCCTCGATGCTCTGAACTCCTCCTTCTTAAGGTCCATAATTCCTTCAGGCACGTGATCTTGTCGAATCTGTTGTGAACTCTTCCCAAGTGATATCTTGAGGGTTCTCTGCGTGGCACGAAGTTCTCCCACCATTCGTAATTGTTCCTTCCAAGCGATGAGAAGCGTAAAGTACCTTCTCATTCCCTATGCATTGAGCTATGTGTAGCTTCCTCTCAATTGATCTTAACCAATCGTCGGCCTCCAGCGGATTGGCATTCCCGGAAGAAAGTGGGTGGGTGAGTTCTCATGAACTATGACAGCCTTGTATTACGGCGTGGCCTGATTAACTTGATTAGCGGTGGCCTGGCGATGACGTGCTGCATTTGTTGCATCATAGCATGCATCAAGCTGAGTGCAGGCGACAAGAAAAGCTCCGAAATTCTGCATATCGATGGCGGTCTTTGGTGCTCCATCATTGGGGTTTTCTGTTGGGCGAGAACCGCTCCCATTGCTTCCAAAGTTTCCACGGGTGTTTACCATCTGTCGATTTGCTCTAGGTTTAGAGATGAGAGGGAAACAAGAATAGACAAGTAATATGGAACTTATGCGGGCGAAAGGGGTAACTTTAAGGTCCAACTTTATTATTAATAACTTGGTATGGCTGCTTACAATGCCTAAGGGCCTTGCAACACATCGCACACTCGGCAAACAAAGCAAATCCAAATCGAACTAACTCTGAGTCTAACGCCTAAAGGGTGACTCTTTATTCTATGACTCGACTCGGCGAAGGAGTCTCACTATAGAACCTAAGCTCACTCATCGAGAAAACCTCCACGGCCTGGAGTGCGGGTCTTTGCGGCATAGGCGCGAAAGCTTGATCGCCATGTCCAGCGACTATGTCATCTGTGGTAGTCGAAGAAGCGATGTCCTCATCGAGATCCGACTCCTCTGGATCTGGCTCGTGTAGCTCAATCTTGGCTCTGGAGTGCAGTCCGTACAAAGTCATTTCCAACTCGTCAATCCTTCGTAGAAGGTGTGCCACATACTCTTGAGCTTCCCGCCATCTGTTCTTCTCTGTCGTGATCTCCTTGCGAGCCTTACGTAGCTCCTGCTTGTATTATCTAGTACATCTTCTGGGCGACGACGAATCGTGCCAAGCGTATGGTAAGTGGCATTCTCATCTGAATCGTCTTGGTCAAGAAGGTTATCGCTCTTGCGCGGATGGTAGCGAACACCGTACTCTCAACTCTCTGGCGTGACACGGGTAATGTGCCGCATTGCTCGTCGTGATACTTCTTGGATACCCATCTGCATTGTAGACCTTCTAGCGGTCACGGTGTATCGAGCGATTGCTGGGCCCCTTTTCTGGCGGTACCTCAATCTTTACGTCACAAGCCTTGATCAATCACCTTGCACGATCACTTCCACTTGGTATTGGGGCTTCTCAAAATCTCCGAGAGTCTCAGAGCATATGCCAAAGTTCATGGCGTGACCACTTCCCGAGATCAACGTAGTTGAACTCTTCCTCCATCTGTCACAAGCGTGCTTTACGTAAGAACTTCGAAATTTTCAAATTGTGACAAGGTAAGGGAAAATTTCAGCAAGAGGCGAGAAGAGAGAAGGGGATAAGTCGAGATGTCATTTCTTGTCTTCACAAATTTTTAGCTTTAGAAAATAGGTTTTATCCTCACTACGACCATTCTAGCTTAGGGTTGAGCCTACAGTCAAGTATGGCTCTGATACCACCTCTGTCGGGACCCGAATTTGCAAATCCGGACCCTCTGTGTATTCAGCACTAGTCGAGAACGCAGCTTAGTGCACACAGTCTTAACATCGGTATATATCACAATCATACCATACGATACTATCAAAGTACTTTATTTAAATAATCAAAGGGTTACTCGACCTTATGGCCAAGTTACAAATATATGCCTTGCAAGCGAAACTTATTAAAAGAGAAATAGCGGCGGCGGAAAATCAAATAAACTTAGTGGCGCCATCCGGTATACCACAGCAAGCGGCGGGCTCGCATCCTAAGTAGGCGGGTCTTCTTGGAGTTCCTCCTCCAGAATGGCGTAATCTCCTCTTCAAGCGATATTGTGTTGAAGCAAGGGTGAGTACTTGGTACTCGGCAAGTCATGCACAGAATGCAAGCTAATATACTATATGCATGGCTTAGTACAAAGGAGTAGCTCAGGGTATATTTGCGATGTGACTTTTGACAAGTAATATAAGTAGATTCGAAGCGGTAGAAATAAGTAAAGCATAAATAACTTTTCAAGAAGTTTAAATAACATTTTTCCCCAT
This sequence comes from Rhipidocladum racemiflorum, assembly GCA_036346355.1. Classification (NCBI taxonomy): domain Eukaryota; kingdom Viridiplantae; phylum Streptophyta; class Magnoliopsida; order Poales; family Poaceae; genus Rhipidocladum; species Rhipidocladum racemiflorum. The sequence continues at coordinate 20,417,828 of CM070577.1, read as the reverse complement.
CCTAAACCATATTTCCATCATCTTCCTTGTTAAACCAAACCAACTTTTCAAACCAAGTTATTTTGAGAAAATCTAACCCTTGATTGTAATTCCCGAGCATTGTCGATCTGCAGTGGACTCGGCTATTCAAATAGATTCTACACTCTGCAGAGGTTATGCACTTTACCCACAAGATACAATCCACTCACCACGTCGGTAGTGAATCGCCATACAAGAGTATGCGAATGAGCGATCATAACAAAGCCTTCGGAAGCCTCAAACAACACAGGTGGTCCTCTCAGTGCGTGCTCTACACCATCCCTTCCCTTAGCCAAGGCGAAGTATGGGACCAACACACCGTTAGATGGGTACTGGCCACGACCACGATACGCTCCCCGTACAATCACACAAACGGTGTAACTGACACCCTGAGGCTCCACAAGTGAGTCCTTAGCGACTTAGTCAACTAGGGCCGTCCCATTCCAGCCATGTGGTTGCAAGTATGACCCAGTTCAAAGGCTTGCAAGGTTAAGTCCTTAGAGTGACCAGGGCAAGACTACCCGAAAAACCAAATCATCACTCCCAATGCCACCTTTGGCCCTGATTACTCTTGCCACATGCCGGTCGAAATCTGTTTATCAAACCCCAGTTGATTACCATGCACCACGTGCCATCAACATCACATGGTACTTTTCCAAAACAGGTTCAATATATCATTAAGTCCATATTAGCATTTGATTATCCAAAATCATGTCATGAGCACGTAGCAGGTCTAAGCAGTATACTACAACGATCTACACCCATGTTGGCAATTTAATAATGTCCAACTAGTAAACCACAACTAGGGTGACAAGGGATCATGGCACATACTTAAGTAATCAAGGTGTCATATAGCAAATTGGTATTTATCTAACCCCCAGGTTTAAACAAAGTATCTTTCTAATTGAACTAGCATGCAATAGTTTAAATCAAAATAGATTTCGAAATGGGATCAATATGGTCAAAGCACAACTTGCCTTCAAAAAGCACTTGCTCTTGGTCTTGAGTTGGATCCTGAGTCAATACTTCTCCTTGAATCCCTCAGGCACTTCAACGTCTACTCTTAAAGCGTGCAAATAGCAAATACACAAATGAACACTATGCAAAAAGATCCAAAAACTCCAAATAAAATCCATAAACAGAGAGAACATAATTTTCTGGATTTTTAGAAACTGGAATCGTCAAATTTGGAGTTAAAGCATAAAAGTTATGATTATTTAAAGTTTAAATAATCAATTAAATAATTTTACAGAGAAAAACTTTAGTCCAAAAATTAAATAAAATTCATATTTAGGTAGATCTCAATTTTATACAAATTTAGAAATTTGAATCGCTCAAATCGGAGTTGAAACACAAAAGTTATAAGCGTTTGAAGTTTGAATCTAAATTTGAATCAATATTTCGAATTAATAAATCATTTTCTTTTGGAAATTAATTATTGCGTCGGCATGGACACGTGGCAGCCTCGATTGGCCTGCTGGCGTCAGCCGGTCCATGGACTTGGTCCACGCCATTTCGGGTCCACGGTGGACTCGGTCCACGGCTCACGTGGATCGACATGTGGGACCCACCCGTCGGTCAGGTCTCACGCTAACACGGTGGCGTGTGGGCCCTCGACATGCGGGGCCAGCGTGTCGGCGTCACACTGCCAGCGGCGTGGGCGGCGTTGACCGCGGCGGTCCATCTTCCCGACACGTGGCGCAATCTCGGCCGTTGGTTTGAAAATCAGCGGCGGATTAGATCCAGGGTTGCTGCGTTGAAACTACTCGTTGCTCGTGGGCGTTCGATCTAGATCGGACGGTCCAGATCTAATCCTATATTCGCCTTTGCTACGACGCGTGGCAATTGTGAACCGTTGGATCTTGATCCAGCGATCCGAATCTAATCGGGTTTGGAAACACGTGAGCTCACCTCAACCGTCCGTCTGGATCCGGCGGTCCTCCGAGCTCGCGGACGGCGATGGCTTCAGCGGCCCGGCTTGGCCGGAGACGGGGGCGGCAACGAGCCCGACGGCGTTTGGGGCGTGCTCGGCGAGATGAAACCTCCGGTGCGTCTCGTCGCGGGACTCGGATCTGGCTCCTTCGGCGGAAGACGGCGGACGGCAGCGAAGCCGGCGCAAACGCGCAGCGGAGGGAAGAGACAACTCCGGCGGCGATTGCGGCTCAACGGTGGCGGCTCGGCGAGATGGCTCGAGAGCAGGTGCGCAAGGATGAGGGCAACCTCGGGGGCGTCTCACGCTTTAAATAGCCTCGGCGTCCGTGCCCTGAGCGGAAACCTAGTTCGCTACTGGCCCGGCGGCGCGGCGGCGAGTCCGGCTCGGACTCGGCGAAGACGAAAATCGTGGCCGTCCACGTGGCGCGATCAACGGCCCACGATCGCCGCAGCGCGATCGGATCCGGCCGATTCTGGCTCGAGCCGTGCGGTGATCTCGGCCGTTGGATCTTGATCCAACGGTTGGGATTGATTAGGTTTAGGAGTGGGTTCGGTCGAGTCAAGCGGCTCGGTCGGGTTCGGTCGGACTCGAGTCCGACTCGGTCGGATGAAACGATACTTGACCGAGTTGGATTTTCCAGCGAATTAATATTTAAAATAATTCCCAGTAATTCATTTAATTCATTAAAAATAGCAAATGACTCAGAAAAATTCCAGAAAAATTCTGGAAAATATTTTGGATCATTTTGGACTCAAATAAAATATTTCCAACAAAATTTTATTTGCAAAATTAAATTCTTTAATTATTTCAAAATGGAATAAATTCAAATAAATTCCAAATAAATCCAAATAAATTCCAGAAAATTCCAAAAATTCACCAAAGTGCCAAATCACACATGAATTTAAGAAAAGCAAAATTTTGGGATGTTACAAACTTGCTCTTGGTCTTGAGTTGGATCCTGAGTCAATACTTCCCCTTCGAATCCCTCCGGCACTTCAACGTCTACTCGTAAAGCGTGCAAATAGCAAATACACAAATAAACAATAGGCAAAAACATCCCAAAACTCCAAATAAAATCCATAAACAGAGAGAACATAATTTTCTGGATTTTTAGAAACTGGAATAAATCAAATTTGGAGTTAAAAGCATAAAAGTTATGATTTATTAAAGTTTAAATAATCAATTAAATAATATTACAGAGAAAAACTTTAGTCCAAAAATTAAATAAAATTCATATTTAGGTAGATCTCAATTTTATACAAATTTAGAAATTTGAATCACTCAAATCGGAGTTGAAACGCAAAAGTTATAAGCGTTTGGAGTTTGAATCTAAATTTGAATCAATATTTCGAATTAATAAATCATTTTCTTTTAGGAAATTAATTATTGCGTCATCATGGACACGTGTCAGCCTCTGATTGGTTGGCTGGCGTCACCGCTCATGGGCTCGACTCACGGCGCGGTTTGGTCCACAGTGGACCGGTCCACGGCTTCGGGTGAGGTCGGCGGTGGGACCCACTGTCGGTCACGAGTCTCACGCCAGCGGTGGCGTGTGGGCCCTCGACATGCGGGGCCAGCGTGTCGAGGACACGCGCTCACGCAGCGTCACGGCGCTGACGCGTCGGTCCACCTTCCCAACACGTGGCGCAATCTCGGCCGTTGGTTTGAAAATCAGCGGCGCGGATTAGATCCAGGGTTTAACACGTTGAACTACTCGATGCTCGTGGGCCGTTCGATTTAGATCGGACGGTCGGATCTAATCCTATAATAGTATGCGCTACGACGCGTGGCGATTGTGAACCGTTGGATCTTGATCCAGCGGTCCCGAATCCAATCGGGTTGGGGACACGTGAACTCACCTCAACCGCGCGATCTGGATCGGCGGTTCACCGAGCTCGCGAGGTCGATGGCGGCGATGGCGGCTGCAGCCACCGGAGGCGGAGACGGCAGCGAGCCCGACGGCGTTCCGGGGTTGCTCGTGAAGTGAAGGGTCTCTTGGTGCGTCTCGTCACGGTGGTTCCGGATCTGGGCTCCTTCGGCGGAAGGCACGGACGGACGGCGGAATCGAGCAAAACCGCGGCGGTCACTTCCTCCAACTACGGCGAGCTCGCACGCCAAACGACGGCGGCTCGGCGAGATGGCTCGAGAGCAGTGCGCAAGGATGAGGGCAACCTCGGGGAACGTCTCACGCTTTAAATAGCCTCGGCGTTCGTGCGGAAAACGGAGACCTAGTTCTTCACGGCGGCGGGCACGGCGGCGGAGTCCGGCTCGGTCTCGGCGAAGACGACGACTCTCAGCCGTCCACGTGGCGCGATCAACGGCCACGATCGCACGGCGCGATCGGATCCGGGCCGGATACGGCTCAACCGGTACGGGCGGATCTCAGCCGTTGGATCTTGATCCAACGGTTGGGATTGATTAGGTTTAGGAGTGGGTTTGGTCGAGTCGCGTGGCTCGGGTCGGACTCGAACTCGAGTCTGACTCGGGCTCGGTCGGATGAACAGTACTTGACCCGAGTTTGATTTTCCAGCGATTTAATATTTAAAATAATTCCTAGTAATTCATTTAATTCATTAAAAATAGCAAATGACTCAGAAAAATTCCAGAAAAATTCTGGAAAATACTTTGGATCATTTTGGACTCAAATAAAATATTTCCAACAAAATTTTATTTGCAAAATTAAATTCTTTAATTATTTCAAAATGGAATAAATTCAAATAAATTCCAAATAAATCCAAATAAATTTCAGAAAATTCCAAAAATTCACCAAAGTGCCAAATCACACATGAATTTAAGAAAAGCAAAATTTTGGGGTGTTACAAACCTCCCCCCCTTAATAGAATCTCGTCCCCGAGATTCAGGGCTTACTAAAGGAATAGGTTTGGAAATTCTTTCTTCAAATCCTCTTCAAGGCTCCCAAGTCGCCGCTTTCTTCATGATTGCTCCACTGAACTCTACAAAAACGAGTTGACTCGTTTCTAGTTTCTCGATCCATTGTGTCCAGAATCCTCACGGGATACTCCTTATAAGTCAAATCCTCTTGCAACTCAATTGATTCTAACGGTGTCTGCATTCTCGGGAACTCGGAGACACTTCTTTAAGCTAGGACACATGGAATACATCATGTACTCCGCCAACGATCGTGGCAACTCCGGTGATAAGCAACCGCCTCTGCGGCTCAAAATCTTAAATGGTCCAACATAGCAGGGTGCAAGTTTCCCTTTGGCATGGAACCTCTTAACTCCTGAGAGGCGTAACTCGAGGTATACAAAGTCTTACAGTTCAAAACTCAAATCTCGGCGACGATTGTCAGCATAACACTTCTGTCGAGATTGGGCTATCTTCAACCTTTCCCTAATCATGGCGATTTGCTCTTTAGCCTCTTGAAGAATATCAGGCCCAAAGACACGGCGCTCGCCGGTCTCATTCCAATTCAAAGGCGTCAGGCGAGTCGACCATCTGATGCCTCAAAGGTGACATCGTAAACTAGCACGATAACTATTGTTGTAACTGAACTCGGCATACGGCAAACTCTTATCCCAAGAGGTAGCATAAGCTAATGCACAAGCTCTCAACATATCCTCCGAGAATTTGGTTGACTCTTTCGGTCTGTCCATCCGTGCGTGGATGATAAGTCATCTTGAAGTTCAAGCGGGTTCCCATGGCTTCATGCAACTTATTCAGAACCTTGAGGTAAATTGGGTACCTCGTCTGATACAATCCTCTTTGGCACTCCGTGCAAGCAGACAATCTGATCATGTACAATTACGCTAATTTATCTCAGAGTAAGTGGTCTTCACGGGGATAAAATGGGCTACTTTAGTCAAGCGATCCACTATAACCCATATGGAGTCATAACCTCCTTGAGTCTTGACAAACCGTGTAATGAAATCCATTCCGATTTCCTCCCACTTCCACTCAGGTATTTTCGGTGGTTGTAGCAATCCTGCTGGTCTACGATGCATTGCCTTAACTCTGGCATACGTCGCACAATGCAACATGCTCGGCAACTTCACGTTTCATACTCGGCCACCAGAATCTCTCCTTCAGATCCTGATACATCTTGGCGCTTCCAGGATGAATCGAGTACTTGGAGTCATGGGCTTCCTCCAGAATCAGTTGCTTTAACTCCTTCTTGTTAGGCACACAAATGCGATCCTTCATCCACAACGTGCCTTGCTCATCCAACTTGAAGTCCTCTGCCTTGCCTTCCTCCTTGATGGACTTAATCCTGCGGATCTTGTCATCATCCTTCTGTCCTTCTCGGATCTGATCCTCTAGGGTAGGCTTTACTTCCAATGCGGCCAAGAATCCGCTAGGTACTACCTCAATCTTCATTTTCTGGAAATCCTCACATAACTCATCCTGACTTGTGGCTAGCAACGTACTCACGGTATGGCTTTTCCGACTCGAGCATCGGCTACTACGTTGGCCTTCAGGGATGGTAATGGATTCCAACATTATAGTCCTTGATCAACTCTAACCATCTCCTCCGCCTCATATTCGAGATCCGATTGGGTGAATATGTACTTAAAACTCTTATGATCCGTATATACTTCACATCTGTTTCCAATCGAGATAGTGACGCCATATCTTCAAAGCATGCACTACTGACTAACTCTAAGTCATGTGTCGGATAATTTTCCTCATGCGGCCTCAAGCTGTCTTGATGCATAAGCGGCGACCTTTCCATTCTGCATCGGCACACATCCAAGTCCTTGGCGCGTCGTCACAATAAATATCGAAGCTTTGAGCAACATCAGGTAGAACTAGCACCGGTCTTGGCGTCAATCGCTTTTCAGCTCTGAAATCCTTTCTCACATTCCGGCGTCCATGCAAACTTCTTTTCCTTCTTTAGCAAGCTGCGTAGAGGTTTCGCGATTGTCGAAAAGCCTTCGATGAAAGCGGCGGTAGTATCCTGCCATTCCAAGGAAACTCGAATCTGGTCACAGTCTTGGTGTTCCCAATGTAACACAGCTTCTACTTTGCTTGGATCTCTGGCGACTCCTTCTGCGGTCATTACATGTCCAAGAAACTCCACCTTGTCCTTCCAAAAATCACACTTCTTTGAACTTGGCGAAAAGTTCTTTGTTCCTCGGCTTTTCCAAAACTCGCCTTAAGTGTTCGGCATGTTCATCCTCCTGTCTTGGAGTAGATTAGGATATCGTCTATGAACACGACGACAAACTTGTCCAAATATTCCATGAACACCTTATTCATCATATTCATGAAATAATTTGGCGCATTAAATCGGCCCAAAGGACATAGCGTAAACTCGTAATGTCCATATCTTGACGAGAATGCAGTCTTGAATATCTTACGATCGGATCTTCAATCGATGGTATCCCGATCTCGAGATCAATCTTGGAGAAAACTCGGCTCCTCTCAACTGATCAAACAAATCATCAATCCTGGGTAGCGGATACTTATTCTTCACGGTGACTTCATTGAGTGCACGGTAGTCAATGCACATCCCGAAACTCCGTCCTTCTTCTTGACAAACAAAGCTGGTGCTCCCCACGGCGAACTCGGCCTGATAAATCCTTTCTCCATTAACTCTTCTATTTGTTTCTTCATTTCTACCAACTCCTCGGTAGACATCCGATAGGGTCTTTTGCTATCGGTCTTGTGCAGTACAAGCTCTATCACAAACTCTATGTCACTGTCGGCGGCATACAGGTAGATCTTCGGGAAAAACATCGGGTACTCATTCACTCTTGGGACATCCTCTATGCTTTGATTGCCTTGGTACTGTCAACCATCAACTGTCCATCTCTAGCTGCGGTGGCTTGAAATTCCACTTTCCTCCCACACGGGCTCTCAAGCGAGATAGTCCTTCGTCCACAATCCAATACTGACCTTGTGCTTGGATAACCAATCCATTCCCAATATAACATCTAAGGTGCGGGTCTCCAAAATTATAAGGTTTGCTAGGAACTCTATTCCATCTATTAGTATTCTCACCGGAACATCCTACTTTCGTTTGGAGTTCGGAACCAGGGTTTGAACTAAAAGCATGCACTTAAGTCTTGCAATCCTCAAATCATTTCTAGTAGCAAAGCCTTGCGAAACAAGCGAATCTGAAGCTCGAGTCAAACAAAGCTGTTGCAGTCTCGAGTTAACAAGTAACTTACCCAAGATCTGACGTCCGTAGCATTCTGCGGTGCATCTGCGGTGACATGGTTGACTCGGCCTCTCACCACGGATGCAGGGTGTGGCTCTGGTCTTTGGCGTCCTAGCTGGGGTGGTTCCTAGGTTGAAGCGGGGGGGGTCGCTTCCTGCTGTCTTCTTTGGACAAGCTGTTGGCAAAGTGTCTGGCTCGTTGCTTGATTGTAACAACGTCTCACTTGTTCCTTCTTGTTGCCTGGAGTAGTGTTTCTAGCGGGGCTGGGTGCAGTAGTTACGATTGACGGTCTTGGTCTTTGAGGATGGTGTCCTTGTTGCATTACGTGGTTGGAATCTGAAGAATTGATTTGGTGCAACTCTCAGGCGTTGTTGCGTTCCCTGGCGTGATCCTTCTTTGTTGCATCCTGCGCTTCTGTTCTCATCCAGTTCCTTGCGCTTGTCCTCAAGAATAAGCGCCTTATTCACCAATTCTTGGAAATCGGAAAGGTGTGGGTGATCAACCCTACTTGCAATCCTGAGTTAAGTCCCTTCATAAAACGAGGTATGCGGATTTATCTGTCGCTACATCCTCAGGTGCGTAGCGTGCTAGCTGTGTGAACTTGTTCAGGTAGTCGGCCAGCGGTGATTACCTTGCTTGATGCTCTGAACTCCTCCTTCTTAAGGTCCATGATTCCTTCAGGCACATGAATCTTTGTCGGAATGCTTGTGAACTCTTCCCAAGTGATATCTTGAGGGTTCTCTGCGTGGCACGAAGTTCTCCCACCATTCGGTAATTTGTCCCTTCCAAGCGATGAGAAGCGTAGAGTACCTTCTCATTTCCTATGCATTGAGCTATGTGTAGCTTCCTCTCGATTGATCTTAACCAATCATCGGCCTCCAATGGATTGGCATTCCCAGAGAAAGTGGGTGGGTGAGTTCTCATGAACTCGGCGACCTTGTATTCTGGCGTGGTCACTGATTAACTTGATTAGCGATGGCCTGAGCGATGACGTGCTGCATTTGTTGCATCATAGCATGCATCAAGCGAGTGCAGGCAGCAAGAAAAGCTCCGAAATTCTGCATATCCAGTGGCGGTGCTGGTGCTCCATCATTGGGGTTTTCTACTGGGCGAGAACCACTCCTATTGCTTCCAAAGTTTCCACGGGTGTTTACCATCTGCCGATTTGCTCTAGGTTTAGAGATGAGAGGGAAACAAGAATAGACAAGTAATATGGAACTTATGCGGGCGAAAGGTGTAACTTTAAGGTCCAACTTTATTATTGATATTAATAACTTGGTATGGTTGCTTACAATGCCTAAGGGCCTTGCAACACATACTGCACACTCAGCAAACAAAGCAAATCCAAATCGAACTAACTCGAGTCCTAACGCCTAAAGGGTGACTCTTTATTCTATGACTCGACTCGGCGAAGGAGTCTCACTATAGAACCTATGCTCACTCATCGAGAAAACCTCCACAGTGCAGGTGCGGATCTTTGCGGCATAGGCGCGAAAGCGATTGCCATGTCCAGCAATCGTGTCCTCTATGGTAGTCGAAGAAGCGGTGTCCTCATCGAGATCGACTCCTCTGGATCGGGCTCGTGTAGCTCAAATCTTGGCTCGGGTCTGGTCGTACAAAGTCATCTCCAACTCGTCAATCCTTCGTAGAAGGTGTGCCACATGCTCTTGAGCTTCCCGCCATCTGTTCTTCTCCGTCGTGATCTCCTTGCGGGCCTTACGTAGCTCCTTGCTTGTATTATCTAGTACATCCTCCTGGCGGCGACAAATCGTGCCAAGCGTGTAACCATGGCATCCTCATCACGAATCTCCTTCGGTCAAGAAGGTTATCGCTGCTTGCGGATGGTAGCGGAACACCGTGCTCTCCAACTCTCTAGCGTAGATACGGGTAATGTGCCGCATTGCGGCGTCGTGATACTTCTTGGATACCCATCCGCATTGTAGATCTCTGGCGGTCAGATGTATCGAGCGATTGCACAGGCCCTTCTTCCTAGCAGGTACCTCAATCTTCACGTCACAAGCCTTGATCAATCCTGCTTGCCTGATCACTTCCACTTGGTATTGCGGCTTCTCAAAATCTCCGAGAGTCTGTAGCATATGCCAAAGTCCTGCAGCGTGACCAACTCCCAGATCAACGTAGTTGAACTCTTCCTCCATCTGTCACAAGAGTGCTTTACGTATGAACTCAGAATTTTTAAATTGTGACAAGGTAAGGGAAAATTTCAGCAAGAGACAAGAAAAGAGAGAAGGGGATAAGTCGAGATGTCATTTCTTATCTTGACAAACTTTTAGCTTTAGAAAATAGGTTTTATCCTCACTATGACCATTCTAGCTTAGGGTTGAGCCTACAGTCAAGTATGGCTCTGATACCACCTCTGTCGGGACCCCGAATTTGCAAATCCGGACCCTCTGTGTATTCAGCACTAGTCCAGGAACGCGCTAGTGCACACAGTCTTAACATCGGTATATATCACAATCATACCAATCGATACTATCAAAGTACTTTATTTAAATAATCAAAGGGTTACTTGACCTTATGGCCAAGATACAAATATATGCCTTGCAAGGCGAAACTTATTAAAAGAGAAATAACAGGCGGAAAATCAAATAACCGTGGCGCCATCCAAGATACCACAGGCAACTGATCGGGCTCGCATCCCTAAGTAGACGGGTCCTCTTGGAACTCCTCCTCCGGCTGGCGTAGTCTCCTCTTCAACTGGTATTGTGTTGAGGCAAGGGTGAGTACTTGGTACTCGACAAGTCATGCCTGAGAATGCAAGCTAATATACTATATGCATGGCTTGGTACAAAGGAATAGCTCAAGGTATATTTGCGAAATGACTTTTGACAAGTAATAAAAGTAGATTCAAAGCGGTAGAAATAAGTAAAGCATAAATAACTTCTCAAGAAATTTAATAAACATTTTCCCCATCCTAAACCACATTTCCATCAACTTCATTACTAAACCAACCCAACCTTTCAAATCCAAGTTATTTTGAGAAAGTCTAACCCTTATTTGTAATTCCCGAGCATTGTCGATGCAGTGGACTCGGCTATTCAAATAGATTCTACACTCTGCAGAGGTTATGCACTTTACCCACAAGATCTGATCAAACACCACAAAGGCGAGTTCAGTAACAAAGCCTTTCGGAAGCTTTAAACAACACAGGTGGTCCTCTCAGGTTCGTGCTCTACACCATCCCTTCCCTTAGCCAAGGCGAAGTATGGGACCAACACACCGTTAGATGGGTATCTGGCCACGACCACGATACGCTCCCCGCACAATCACACAAGCGGTGTAGGCCCGACACCCTGAGGCTCCACAAGTGAGTCCTTAGCGACTTAGTCAACTAGGGCCGTCCCATTCCAGCCATGTGGTTGCAAGTATGACCAGTTCAAAGGCTTGCAAGGTTAAGTCCTTAGAGTGACCAGGGCAAGACTACAGAAAAACCAAATCAACACTCCCAATGCCACAACTGGCCCACTGATTACTCTTGCCACATGCCCGATCGAAATCTGTTTATCAAACCCGATTGATTACCATGCACCACGTGCCATCAACATCACATGATACTTTTCCAAAACAGGTTCGTATATCATTAAGTCAATATTAACATTTGATTGTCCAAAATCATGTTATGAGCACGTATGTGAGTCTAAGCAAAGATACTACAACGGTCTAAACCCATGTTGGCAATTTAATAATGTCCAACTAGTAAACCACAACTAGGGTGACAAGGGATCATGGCACATACTTAGATAATCAAGGTGTCATACTGACAATTTGGTATTTATCTAACCCCATGTTTAAACAAAGTATCTTTCTAATTGATCTAGCATGCAATAGTTTAAATCAAAATAGATTTGAAATAGGATCAACATGGTCAAAGCACAACTTGCCTTCAAAAAGTACTTGCTCTTGGTCTTGAGTTGGATCCTGAGTCAATACTTCCTTGAATCCCTCAGGCACTTCAACGTCTACTCGTAAAGCGTGCAAATAGCAAATACACAAATAAACAATAGGCAAAAACATCCCAAAACTCCAAATAAAATCCATAAACAGAGAGAACATAATTTTCTGGATTTTTAGAAACTGGAATAAATCAAATTTGGAGTTAAAGCAAAAGTTATGATTTATTAAAGTTTAAATAATCAATTAAATAATATTACAGAGAAAAACTTTAGTCCAAAAATTAAATAAAATTCATATTTAGGTAGATCTCAATTTTATACAAATTTAGAAATTTGAATCACTCAAATCGGAGTTGAAGCATAAAAGTTATAAGCGTTTGAAGTTTGAATCTAAATTTGAATCAATATTTCGAATTAATAAATCATTTTCTTTTCGGAAATTAATTATTGCGTCATCATGGACACGTGTCAGCCTCGATTGGTTGGCTGGCGTCCACCGGCTCATGGGCTCGGCTCACGGCGCGGTTTGGTCCACAGTGGACCCGGTCCACGGCTCGGGTGAGGCGGCGGTGGGACCCACTGTCGGTGCGAGTCTCACGCCAGCGGTGGCGTGTGGGCCCTCGACATGCGGGCCAGCGTGTCGAGGACAGCGCTCACGCAGCGTCACGGCGCTGACGCGTCGGTCCACCTTCCCAACACGTGGCGCAATCTCGGCCGTTGGTTTGAAAATCAGCGGCGGATTAGATCCAGGGTTTAACACGTTGAACTACTCGATGCTCGTGGGCGTTCGATTTAGATCGGACGGTCGGATCTAATCCTATAATAGTATGCGCTACGACGCGTGGCGATTGTGAACCGTTGGATCTTGATCCAGCGGTCGAATCCAATCGGGTTGGGGACACGTGAACTCACCTCAACCGCCGCGATCTGGATCGGCGGTTCACCGAGCTCGCGAGGTCGATGGCGTGGCGGCGCTGCAGCCACCGGAGACGGAGGCGACGACGAGCCCGACGGCGTTCGGGGTTGCTCGGCGAAGTGAAGGGTCTCTTGGTGCGTCTGCGTCCACGGTGGTTCCGGATCTGGCTCCTTCGGCGGAAGGCGGCGGACGGCGACGAATCGAGCAAAACCCGCGGCGGTCACTTCCTCCAACTACGGCGAGCTCGCCGCGGTAAACGACGGCGGCTCAGGCGAGATGGCTCGGAACGCAGTGCGCAAGGATGAGGGCAACCTCGAGGAGCGTCTCACGCTTTAAATAGCCTCGGCGTTAAATGCGGAAAACGGAGACCTAGTTCTTCACGCGGCGAACGCGGCGTGAGTCGGCTTCGGTCTCGGCGAAGACGGCGACTCTCGGCCGTCCACGTAAGCGCGATCAACGGCCACGATCGCCGCGGCGCGATCGGATCCGGGCGGATACGGCTCAGCCGTGCAGGCGGATCTCGGCCGTTGGATCTTGATCCAACGGTTGGGATTGATTAGGTTTAGGAGTGGGTTTGGTCAAGTCGGCGTGGCTCGGTCGGACTCGAACTCGAGTCTGACTCGGGCTCGATCGGATGAAACGATGCTTGACCGAGTTTGATTTTCCAGCGATTTAATATTTAAAATAATTCCTAGTAATTCATTTAATTCATTAAAAATCGCAAATGACTCAGAAAAATTCCAGAAAAATTCTGGAAAATACTTTGGATCATTTTGGACTCAAATAAAATATTTCCAACAAAATTTTATTTGCAAAATTAAATTCTTTAATTATTTCAAAATGGAATAAATTCAAATAAATTCCAAATAAATCCAAATAAATTCCAGAAAATTCCAAAAATTCACCAAAGTGCCAAATCACACATGAATTTAAGAAAAGCAAAATTTTGGGGTGTTACAACTATCCTTCAAAAATTTTGTTTTGCATTTTTCAATTTAATTAACTCAAGCCATATTAAACAATCTCAAGGAAGAAGCTTAAAAGAGTGGTCTTGGTCATACACAATACACCCCCAAGTTCATCTCAAGTGCAATGGAAAGCAGTCTTGTGAATGTAAGGTGTTGAGATCTATTTTAGCACACACAAGTTAATTTTTCAACATTTTTAGCACTTAGATTTTGAGCATTGTGAGGATTCTGGAATACGGCAACCTACCTTAACCCAAATTGCTCTAGGTACTCTAGTACAAACCTATGAGTTCACAAAGCATGGCATAAGTACCTAATAAAGAAATTTAGCAAGTAAAAACCACAAGTGCCATCAAGTTTTTATTAAAGCTCAATTTTAAATTTCAGCAAGCTTAGCATGATGAATTAATACCAATTAGACATGGCTAAGATAGCATGTTCCTTAGAAAAGTAGCAAGATGCACAACATCATAATTAATTCAGTTACATAATAAACAAAGCGTAGAAACAGAAAATGAAGTCTATATGAAATGCATGATGATTAGTTTCTCAAACTTTCCTTTAACACATGAGTTTATTTTTAAGCACAATACTCGTTCAAGTTGAGTTATTAGCAGAATTAAATCCATAATTTTTAAAAGAACTCAACTGATAATAGAAACAAAAGATGCTAAGAGAATGTAGGGAAACTGACAGTCTGGGTGGACTATGGAGCATAGATAAGCACTACGACTCATCCTTGCACCCAAAAAATGCAAACTGAAAGAGAATGTTGGAAATAAATATGGTACTTATAATACAAACTAGCTCCCCCTCAATTAATGCCGTATGAGCTCACAACTCCATGCTCTCCTCTCAGGGCTACAAACCTGGAGCTATCGAAAGCTTCGTGAAGATATCGACAATCTGGTGGTCACTCTCTACAAACCGGAGTACTATATCACCCTTCTCCACATGAACTTTAGGGAAGTGATATCTAATGTCAATGTGCTTGGTCCTAGAGTGCTGCACTAGGTTCTTGGCAATATGAATGCCGAAGTGTTATCACAAAAGAGTGGAACACTATCAAAAGGCTTACCCAAAGTCATGTGGGGTCGATCTCATCCAGAGCACCTGACTACAGCAATTGGCTGCGGCCTTTGCGGTGGACTGTGCAACTCCGGACTACCTCCTAGAAGATCACAAGATAAGAGAAGTACCAATGAATTGGCAAGTGCTAGAAGTGTTCTTCCTATCTATCATATAGTCAGCAAAGTTTGTGTCTGAGAAGGCTTAAAGAGATAGACATGAAGAGGAAGAGTATCCGATACCATTATCAATGGTAGCTCGAAGGTACCTGAAGATGTGCTTCACCGCCTAGCGGTGGGAAATGAGAGGAGAAGCGTAAAATCGAGCGCACAAACACACAGAAAAGTGTATATCCGGCCTTAAGGTAGTGAGTTACAAGAGGGAGCCAATCATGCTCCGGAACTCTTTTTGATCAACTCGCTCACCATCCTCATCACACTCAAGCATAGCAGTGGTGGCCATAGGAGTCATCACCAGCTTTCTAACGGCTTTTTAGAAGTCAGTCGCGTCCTCATAAATGCGGCCCATGAAATGAAGAGATACATTAAATGTCTCATGATTATTCGGTCAAAGTTACTGTTGACCACGTAAATAACTACCCGACCTGCAATGTAGGTCTGATGAGAACTTATCTTATGTCTCTGATATGAGCCTCTACTAGGTCAGGATTGGTCTGACCTATAAATCTTTATAGTTCGAAAATAATGCCTATTATCACACCAATCTAGACAAGATCAGGTAAAGGATAACCTTCGCCTCGACCTGATTCAGGTCAGCAAGGAATCTCTGTGCAAGGATAACATGCGGAAGAAGATTTCTCTAACAGGTACAGACAATCATTTGGAAGTTACTCCCAATAAAGAGTCACCCCTCTGACGAAAGATACTTCTCTGGTGATAAGACACGTTTTGACCAAAAGACAACTTTTGAAGGGAAGACAGCTCTTTGAAGATGACAATTGCCATCCCTTTAACGCTATAAATATGATACTCTTGCAATGGATTCAGGCAAATGGTGTGTAAGTATTGAAGTTTAAGAATAGTCTGTACACTGTAAAAGATTCGTGACATAATACAATTACTATTCCTTTTCTACTCCTTTCAATCTTGTTTAATAAACAAAGGCAACCATAATTACCTTCATAAGCTTGATCTAGGGATCTGTGGGTTTTGAACATCGATAGTTGGCGCTAGAAAAAGGGTCTTCATGATAATTTAACATTGAAAGAGGTAATGTATTGTCACCGAAAACTATGGATGAAGAAAATTCATTCGATCTCACCGACTATGCTCACTTCATCGCCGATGACTTCTTGGAGGAAGAAGAAGGTAAGTGTGACTTCTACTCCAAGTATGTTACTGAGGTGGAGTTGTCCAAGTTGGCATCTTCATCCAAACCGGATGAGGCCGTGTCAGGAGCACCATTTACTGTGGGAAAATCAAGAAAATAGAGTCATTCCGTACATGCGCTTATCTCATCTTCAGAAAATTTTCTCTAAAATCTTGAACTTGATTATACCCTATCATCGTATTCCAATGAGGGAGTGCTCACCCCTTCCATCAATTCTAGATTTCATGTTTGCGCAGCCAGGGAGGCGACAGAGGCACAACGAGTGGAACATGAATAGCGTGAAGCTCAAGAAAAGGCTACTCAAGAGTAACGTGAGAGTCTTGCGATTGCCAAACAAAAAGCTGTGGAAAAGGCGAGACATCTTAACCACAATAGCTAGCCAGGAACCTCGCGTAGACTGGATCCATCGGGAAGTCATCCCCAATCTATCTTTTCAGTCATGCCATAGGTTCTAACGTTGGCGCTAAGGGACATAAACATGATTCCTAACAGTCCACCAGAATAAACTTTTGTAAATAAAATTCGCATTATCACTAATACAATTTTAAGCCAACCCATGAGTGGAGATAATGTGCCTCTTATAAGATTCCTAGCTATTGATCTGTAAGAAGCTGCTGCAGAAGTACAAGGCATGTCTCCTTCCATGAGATCTTTAACTGATTCTTGTGTAGATCATTCCTCATTTGGTTGGCATCAAAAGAGCACCGATCACCAACAGAGGAGTAATCCACAAAGGAGAAGTGCTTTTGACAGACTTGGCCCAGGTGAAAATATTAACTATGGTAGCAAGGACCTCATTCTCCTGATTATACAGAACAAGTAAGTAACATACATACACATTAAGGGTTGTATACAGGATGCAAAGCCTTTTCTCTAGGGGTTCAAAAATGTCACTTGGACTAAAAAATTCAAGCCAGGTTCTATGAAAAGCTACGATGAAACTCAAAATCCATCAAAATTCCTCCAAATTTATACCACTGCCATCCAAGCAGCTGGTGACGATGAGAATGCAATGGCAAATTATATTTCCATTATTCTTAAAGGATCTGCAAGAACTTGGTTATTTAATCAACCACAAGAATCTATTTTTAGTTGGGAAAATTTATGACATGCCATATTAAATAACTTTAAAAGTTGTTATGTATAACCCAGCAAAGAAGAGGACCTGCATCGTCTTCGCCAAACCTTTGACGAGAATTTACATCAATTTTTTAAGAGGTTTGTTGAGGTCTATAATACAATTCCTAACATATCTGATGATTATGTTATTCATGCATTTAAGCAGGTTGTACGCTATAAGCGTTTCACATATCAAAACTCTTTGATATGGCATATTGGTATTCTGATACACATGAGGCGGTTGAATGGAACAGTATGGTCGACAAGGGCCATATGCCACCTCAACCAGGTTTGAAGATTTTTGAAGGTAATAAACCTAAATAATCTTTCACACCTGAAGACCGCAAAGGTAAAAATAAGAAAAAGGGTAAAAAGATCTCTCAAAGAGAGGTCGCAGGCGTCTCTGAACGACCTACTTATTCCAAGGATAAAATACGCTGTAAGAAGAAGCCTAGTAGGACAAACGATCAGCCTAGTCCAAAAACTTTCACTTCAAATAGTGGGAATGGAAGATGGTGTCCTCTGCATAATGCACTAGGACACGACCTGCGCTATTGCCGAATATGTCAAAGTCGCATGGATGAATTCTACCTTGGTAAGGGTCCTATGCGGACCTTCCCAGAAGGACGAAGTATGAAGTATGCAGATGGTGGTGAACACATGGGTTATCAAAAACTAAATCATCACGTTAACATGATCTTCGGTAGATCATTTGCATATATCTCAAAATGGTTGTTCAAGTATGCATATAGAGAATTCAACAACATTGATTCCTGACTGGGAAAATCAGAATTTCCAAAATGATCTGATCTCACGATTACATTCAGTAAGGATGATTGTCCAAAAGGTACATCTAAACTTCCTTTAGTTGTATTCCCTACAATTAGTAATTGTAAGGTACGAAGAATTTTAGTTGATGGGAGATGTACTTTAGACTTACTTTTTATCAATATGCTTGATGAAATGCAAATTCCTCATTCTAAAATCCGACCAGTAATTTCTTTGGAATTGTTCACAATCCATCGGTAACTCCAATATGACAGATTGTGTTACCTATCAATTTTGAAGATGCTCAAAATTTTAGAACTAAGTTAATTTGATTTGAAGTTGTTGATTTTTAATCCGCATACAATGTCATTTTGGGTAGGCCTTCACTCATTAAATTTATGGAAATCCTCATCATGCCTCCTAGAGCATAAAGATACCTGGTCCAAAAGGTGTGATCAATACGCAAGATGATCTAAATACTGCACTGAGTTGTGATAAAAAAAAATTACTTAAAATTATCAATCAATTACCATTATGAGATGCTAATGATGCAAGAAAACCTTGCAAGGTTGATACACCCGGTAAGTCAAAAAAGCTGACAGCTAATCCTCAGCCGAATGAACAAGTAAAGCTCATTACTTAAGACTATTTGGATAGTGTCAGGGATGGATGCCAAATAAGAAGACGTGTTCATTGCCTTCCTCCGACCTAACGTAGATGCGTTTGCGTAGAAAGCATCCGACATGCCTGGAGTCCCAAGGGAGGTGATTAAGCACAAGTTAGCTATCCGACCTAAAATATGACCACTGAAGTAGAAGTTATGGTGATTCACTCCTGATCGGCAAGAAGCTATCTGACAAGAGTGGAATAAACTCTTAGAGGCTGGTCTCATTCGTGAAGTTAATCATCCAGATTGGTTTGCGAATCCGGTTATGGTCAAGAAGGCAAATGGTAAGTGGCGAATGTACGTCGATTTCACTAGCCTAAATATCGATTGTCCAAAAGATGATTTTACTTTGCCTCGAATAGACCAGTTGATTGACTCCACTGCGGGTTGCAAACTGATGAGTTTCCTAGATGCCTACTCAGGTTATCATCAAATAAGAATGATAAGAGAAGATTAAGAGAAAACTTCCTTCATAACCCCTTTTTAATCTAATGTTGTAAAAAGATGACATTTGGGCTGAAAAATGCTGGAGCCATGTACCACGTATTAGCACAACCTCAAAACTAAAAATTGATGGATATTTTGATCTATTGGTCCAAATCTCATGAAACTTGATAGTTACCTTCTTATAGAGGTCAGGAACCTATTCCATCCATCATTCCAAAGGATTAACATCAAAATTCTGACCTTTTTTCAATTGAAGGATGATCAAGATGATCTTGGATAACCTCCCACATATCAAAGCAAGCAAGAAAGCAAGAGAAGAACTTTAGAAATACGATCTACTAAGATTTCTTGATTTCAAGCAAAAAGATTGATTTCTTGCAATGTTCAAGAGGGGATTTGCTTAGATGATTGGGATATGGTCTGAAATAGATTCATCAATCAATCATACATCCTCGGCAAAAGATTCACAAACAAGTAGAAGGAGGGGACGCAAATCCAACTTGCGAGAATGTAAATTGCAAGAATTTAAATTGTGAAATTTAAATGCTGAAATTGAGACATAATATATATGTGAAAAGTAAATTCAGAATTAAATGAAATAAGATTTTATTTTATGAGATGAAGGTTTACAAAGCCTCACAACAAAGTGGGCAAAACTCAAAGGAGCATCAGAACCTTCAAAAGGGGATAGCTACCCCTACTCATCTATTTATAGCCTTAGTGAATCATCCTACACCCTTGGATGAGTTGCTTCAATCCTAAGCAATCTCTCCAAGGGCTATGATTGACACAAACACTCATACATGGGATAACCCAAAACCCACTAACATAACAGGTCTTACATCCTTCTCAAAGCTAGCTAACTTGACTGCTACTCTATCCTCTAAACCGCGAGCCAACAACTCTCCTTCATCCGAGTAGCTCCAAGCTTGCATCCAGTTGTTCCCTTGTCTCCCCGACTTGCAGTGACTCACTCTATGGTCATCCTCCGGTGATCCTAGACCGTCTGAACCTCCGACCCACCTCATCTAGTCCCGGTCATCCTCTGCCTCACCATGACCTTGCACCGTCGTTCTGCAGCCATCAAAAACAAGAAAACACATCACATAGTATTGTCCAACAAAAATATGCACTATGGCAAACTAAGGGCTGGTAGTGCTGCCCAATCGGTAGTACCACCCCCAGTGGTCAGTAGTGCCGCTTGCTCGGTAAACTCAGTGAAGAACCCTTTAAAAAATAACTATCGCGCCTATGGGTCGGTAGTGCTGGTTGGTGGGCACTATTGCCCCCTGAGGTCGATACTGCCGCTCCGCTCAAACCAGAGATAAACCCGGTACAACCGCAGGTCGGCACTAGCACCGCCTAGGTCTACTAGTGCCGTAGGTCAGTACTACCGCTCCCCTAGGCCGGTAGTGCCGATTGCTAACTGAAAACACTCAAATTTCTTTAAATTGAAATCCAATTCTAAACAAACTAAAACCTGAGTACACTTTGCTCAAATATTATCAAATACATCACAAGCATGAATAAACAACCACATGGTTTTTCACTGTTCAGTCGGATGCTTCGTCCATTGCTTTTCTGGTTGATGATAAATCTCACTAACTAGAATGCACCTATCTCCGTGGAAACTCCCTGGGATAAGTAAAGTTATTACCTTTAATCCAACAGTAAATCAAAGGTAAATGGAAACCCTATATCCGCCCTTGTTTTGCAACACTTCTCATGCTACCATCAACCATTGGTGGCATATATCCGGTAACTATTCTCAAACTCCAAAATTACATAGTTATACCGGGGCAATACCAAGAAATATAAAAGATTTAAAAGATGAAGATATCAATTTTTGATACCTCTTGGTAATTTTTTTTAGCTCTTTGTATGAATTTAATGTAAAATTTAATATATCTAAAGACGGTAAAAAGTATCTTTAAAAAGCAACAAGAATACGTGCTTGTTTTGTGTATTGGATTTCACTGTCTTCGGGTGTGGCATCAATCGCTAGACCTAATTTTCGACGATGGGACCTCGGTTAGTCATACGCACGTTGCTCGCCCACAGGAATACAGGATCATTACGAACCCGGCGGATCTTAGCACGCTTTTATGCTCGCCGATTAGGACAATCTAACAAACTAATCACGCGAGCGAGCGACGGGATATTCCATGGTTGGCGACAAGATGACACGAGGGCCACCGGCAAAAGCTTAGCTGTGGAATCGGAGCGCAGCAAATGAGCAAAACGCGAAGCCATTCGGGGATTATTCATTATTCCCGCCGCTCTCTTGTCTCTCAGCTCAGCTCCGTTCACATCGAGCGATCGTCAGGGGTATCACGACAACTCAATCAACCGTGTCTAAATTCTCGCCATACGAGAGCTAGCTCAGCTCACGCTTGTGTGCGTGCGTGAACGTGTGTGTGTGCAAGTGTATGGTGTGTGCGTTGTAGCATGGTTATTGTTCTCCTTCTTAAGTAAATGCCATAGTTTTTGGCCAATTTTAAAAAAAAATTCTTGCCATATAGGATTTTTGTTGGAAATCAAAGGCTAGTACGTACGCGAATTCTAGACACACGAGCAAACGCAAGTCTGGAAAACGCAGGAACACACACATACGAGGCAATACTAAACAAGGGATTTTTGGTGCTGCGTCCAAGTGCAGCAGCTTTTCGGATTCTTTTCATCATTTTATTTAACCAACGGGAGGAACAAGTAAATGACGGTTACATCGTGGCCTATTTACTTGCGTGATCCAGAAAAATCGCGGCACGACCTTGGAAGCACACGAAGCCACGGAGAAAACGTCAAACTACGAACTAACTACTGGATACGGACGCGCTCGTGAGCTAATCCCGCAGAAAAGCTCGACGTGCTCATGAAGGACTTTAAAACAAAATTTCAACAATTTTAAGTGAGGCACCAAGGGAGAAGCAAGTTAATCACGCTGTTGTGTACAGCTGATATACGTGAAGTAAAAGAAGGGACTCGGAACGATTCTTCTCGGATTGTTTCTTCTTCTTTTTTCTACTCTGTGGCCAAATCGGTCTCAACCCCGTTCCATCGGATTCACAGAATCCTACCTTAAATGTTTCTACCAAAAATCTGGAACCGTTTTCGTTTCTACTAGAATATGGAATCGTACTAAACAGGGCCTTAGTCGGAGCTCATTGTGTAGATAGATTCGAGGGTAGAGAGAGAGAGAGAGAGAGAGAGAGAGCAAGAGGAAGTCACGCAGGAGGAATGGGTGGTTGTGGCCTGCAGGAAAGTGGTCGATTAGATAGGACATGGGGATGAAAACGTCAAGGGAGGAGGAGCATCTGAGACGAAGACTGTTCGGGATGTATCACCAGTGACCTGTCTATTATGTTTGGCGGACTTGGTCCTTCCGGTAAAATAAGTTAAGATCTTGTATACCTTGGAGATTTTTGAGTGGTCTTGATACTAGCCCAATGTCTTTTGGTTGGAGTTGCACCGTGTCTAACTAGCAAATTTACTATGAATGCAATATCAAGCCTTGTGCAATTCACAAGATGCATAAGTGCTCCAATGGCTCCTTGCCACCATCACGTCACTCAGATCTATTGTTGCACTATGTTGTACATCACTGTTGTAAAACGATGATGATTGCTATAGATCAATCCCAAAGACAACCAAGAATAGACAAAGAAGAACCGCAATAGACGAACATCGGATATAGGAGATCTACTCTTTTCTCTTAATTGATAGATAGAATATTTCTCTTGTACAAATGGGTGCTATATTTATACCCATAACCCTTCAGGTGTAGTTTCAAAATTCATCCACCAAAACAAAGAGTCCGGATACATCTCAACAACCAGGATCAAGAGTATGGTTACATCTCAACACTCCCTCCCCGGTGAATACCGTGTAATTCATATGCCTCATCAAAAACTCCTCCCAAAACCCAGTGGAAAAAAAAGAGATACATAAAAGAGTATATTGCACCCGCATATTGTGTTACAAATGTTGCCTCATTAAAAATATTCATGCAAGAAAACTTTAGGAAAAACTTGACAAGGATTAAAGAACCACATTCTGTTTTGGGCGTATACCTTTATAAGGAAAAGCTCATAAAGAAGAAAAAGGCACATGATCCATTATCTGGTTACGACTCCAACCAGTTAGGCTCACAAGCAATAACATGGTTATGACTCCGATCAGTTCGCTCATGTGTACTCTATTAACTTACACTGGTCAGACCCGATTAGTGATTCGACCACCCTGACTAGATGAAATTGGTCGAGATAGGCAGTTACTTCCGCATAGTAATAATGTATGGATAGTTTTCTTGGCAGGTACAAATAACTGATCGAAAGTTACCTCCCATGAAAAGACACCTCTTGGCTAAAAGACATCTCTTGACGAAAAGACACCCTTTGGCCATAAGACACCTTTTCAAGAATAACTTCCACCTCTTTATTATGTATAAATAAGGAGGTCATTTTCTACCATGAAAGAAGAGGGGGATCAAAAAGACATCTGAAACACATTTTCAGTAACTTTGTAATAATTGTAATCTATCAAAGCCAGCGGGTTGATAAAGAAGCAGTCTTTCATCCTATCTTTGGCATTCTTGTGATCTTAGAGGTTTGCAACCATTTTTCATTCATAAGCTCGGTGTAGACACCCTTTGTCTTGAACATCGATAGTTAACACTAGAAGGAGTGCCTCTAATGATAAAGATTGCGAAGGTAATGTTTTGTCGCCACTAGCAATGGATGAAGAAAATTCGTTCGACCTCACCAACTATGCTGATCTCGACACTGATGATTTCATCACAGAAGGAGAAGGTAAGTGCAATTTCTACCCCGAGTATGTTATCGAAGTAGAGTTGTCACAATCAGCGACCTTGTCCAATTTGGGCAAGGCTATGTTAGAAGTGCCACTTCTGGAGAAAAATCAAGAAGCGAGCACGATTTCGTACCTATCCCAATTACAGAGGTAGATGTCCATAGCACATGTCCTACGGAAGTCTATAATGTTCGAACTCTCCAAAATGATGATAACATGCTGGACAGTTCAGCCTCAGCAGATGTTCTCTAAGGTCTCGACCTTGATTACTCCTTGTCCTCACATGCCGATGAAGTGCTCACCTCATATGTCCACTCTGGATTCCGTATCTATGTGGTCATGGGTGAGATAGATGAACAATGGATAGAACACGAATAACGTGAAGCTCAAGAGATTAGAGAGTAGAAAAAGCCACCCAGGAGTAGTACGAACACTTTGTTGCTACAAAACAAAAGAGCTATAGAAGAGGCGAGATGCTTGTATTATAGAAGTCAACCAAGGACGTCGCAAAGACAGGATCCTCAAGGAGTCACCCCTGACACATCTTTTTGGTCACACCATGTAACATCCTAAATTTGCTTTTCTTTGATTTACTATGCATTTGCCATTCTTGGGAATTTTTTGAAATTTATTTGGATTTATTTAATTGAGTCTTTTGTTAAAAGTATTTAAAAGTTCAAAAATTTATATAAAATTTGGTTGAAAATATTTTATTTGAGTTCCAAATGCCTTGAAATATTTTTTGAATTTTTTTTGGAATTTTTGGGATATTTTTGCTATTTATTTCGGTTTATTTGAATTTCTAGAATTATTTCAAATGGAAAATGTCAAAAATGTCTAAAACCCAAGTGGGGCCGAAACCCACTATAGCCCAGCCCTCACTGGCACATAAACTACAAAACAACAGCCCGATTTGCCACTCTAGACTGTTGGATCCCGATCAGATGCGCGGTAGTCGTTTGATCGGTTCATGCGACATAGCACCGTGCGATGCTACCATGTGGACGGTCGTGATGATGCCGCTTGCCTCACTGTGAGGATGTCGGACTCCGCCGCCGTTACAATGATCGCGACACATTTATCGCGCCTAACATGGACTCCGATGGCCTATTTATTGCGTCGCCTTGTGCATTGAACTCCCCATCAACCGCCGCATTGTTTGCCATATGGCCTGAAGTATGATATGTAAAGTAGAAGCTATGGTGATTTGCTCATAACCGGTAAGAAGCCATCCAACAAGAGTTACATAAACTATTAGAGGCTAGTTTCATTCATGAGTTGATCATTTAGATTATCTTGCGAACTCGGTCATGGTCAAGAAAGCAAACGGTAAGTGACGCGTGTGCGTTGACTTTACTAGTTGAAATTTCACTTGTCCAAAAGATAATTTTCCTTTACTCTGAATTGACCAACTGGTTGCCTCAATAGTAGGTTGTGAACTAGTGGGTTTCCTAGATGCATACTCCTGTTATCATCAAATTAGCATGGCATGAGAAGGTGAAGAGAAAACATTGTTCATAATCCTATTTGGCGTCTATAGCTATAAGAAGATGCCATTTTGTGCTGAATAATATTGGAGCCACGTACACGTATTGGTTTGTTGACCTAATAGGTCATACACTTCTTGCGAATGCTGCAAAAAGAAAATGAATCAAAATTCCTCTTTAAAAAAAAAGAGGGAAGAAAAGATGATTACCATTAACAGCAAGTTATTGAAAACTTTCTTTAAGTTCTTCTCCTGATCGGAAGAACCAGAAAGAAGCACCACCTTGGTACTAACACTAGTGGTCGGGATGACCAGTATCTCCTCTACAGCGGCAGGTGGGTCTTCGGTTGAAGTCCCCTTAGCGGTGGAGACCTCTTCTACACTGGTGGTCACCTTGACCACCTCTGCTGTCACATCTAGAGGAGCACCAACCTCCTCTGTGGTTGATGGAGCCCCTCTTGTAATGTCAAACTCCATTGGTTTTTGTGACACTACGGTATGGTTTGACCTTATAGAATGTGAAATTAGAGAATAAAACCTTTCGGCTTGAGGTTTACTCGCGTTTTTGGGCCGTTTGAAGTGATGTGTCACCACGGAGTGTCGTAACCTTTTAAATGGTGCATGTTAAGGTCAAAAACTTTATGAAATATGGTATGGCAGGTTAAAACCATAAGGTATGGAGGTTAATAACGTTTTCGGGCCGTTTTCGGGGTTTTGGGCCTTCCCGGGGGAGTTTGGGCCTTAAGTGGGCTTTGGTGGGATGGAGTAGGTCTCCGTAACGGACTAGGATTAGGTGTGGGGGCTGGTAAAAGGGCTCCCCACCAGCCCTTGGGCGTTCACCCCTGCCCCTTGTGCGCCCTTCCCCCCACTTGCCCTTGCCCTAGCCGCCTCCCTCCTCCCTTGGCCGTGCGCCTCCCCCTCCCTTGCCCCATTGCTCCCCACCTCTCCACCACCTCTCCTCCACCCCTTGCTGCCCTAGGGTGGCCTCCCCACCCCTGCATCCTCATGGATCCATCCGAGGAGCGAGGAGCGAGGAGCGAGGTGCGAGGAGCAAGGAGCGAAGAGCGAGAAGATCTATTGGAGTTTTCGTGCGTCGGGCAAAGGTATGACCATGGGAACCCTGGGGATTGATCTAGGTACTGTTATTAAGGTGTTTATCAAGTTTTTAGATCAATTGGAGGTGCTGGATTGGAGTAATTTGGGTTAGATCTAGATGTTGCCATGTTTCTGTTTTGGGACAGCATGAGCAGTCGGGCTAGGGTTCGAGTTTTTGTCGATTTAGAATCCGAGTCTGTCCGTACGGATGTTGAAGAAGTTGTAGATAATTTAATTATCTTTCCGTGGACATAAAACACGTTAAATTCCGATCAGCCGTTTGAAAGTTATGGCTGTTTTACCGAGCGTGTTAAAATCTGTGACGTAATTGGAACAGATCACGGTAATCTGTAGATTAGACGACTTTAGAGTCCGAATCAGTCTTTCCATATACCTAGAGAAAGTTGGGAAATTTCCTAAGCTACGCGAGGATGTACTCGTTTAATTGATTCGGAGTCCCAGAACTCAAGTTATGCCTTTTGCAAGGCTGCTGTCCCGCCGGGACAGAACCTCTGTTTTTAGGTTTTGCGAGTAGATGGCAATGTCGGGGTACATGAGGGTTTGCGTACTGTTTTGTGGTTATGTTTGTGAGCGTGTGGTACCTATGTGCAGGTGGTGCGACCCGGAGTGCCCTCTACTTCCGCCAATCCGTTGCACGTGGTTGAGGCAAGTGTGTTGTGATGGATAGCGATTTGTAGGTTGCTTGTTGAGAATAGATGGAATTGACTACATGATATATGATCACTTGCCATGCTTTTATGATTGCCAATGATATGATGAGCATGTTTAATATGTTATGATGCCATGTGTTAATATGTGAGTTAAATATGATGTTGGCTTAAATGCATACATGGCATGTTACATGGCTCGGGCGGTGAGAAAGTCATAACTAGTCCGAGAAGGTCGGTGAGAAAGTTATGACTAATCCGGAAAGCCATTGAGTAAGTCCTACATCATGATTCCATCCACGTGGTGTTTGGAAGCGAGGAGTAGGCACCCTCCATCTTCGGGATGGAAGGGGGGAGAGGGTGCACACCGACGGGTGTGTACTCAACCATACCGGTATGAGTTTCCAAGGAGATATGAGCATAGCATTGCATTGCATTGCAATACATATTTAATGATGATGATGTTGTTTTGTGCTCAAGTATGAGATGTTATATGTGATGTAAGGTATTATTGTCTTGTAAATGATCTTGTTGTCCATTACAATATGCTTGCTGAGTTTTCGAACTCACGCTTGTGTTTTATGTTGTTTTTAGGTACTTTGAGATCGGCATGCGGGAAAAAGGGGTCTAGCTACACTTCTACACGTAGCTCCACCATCATAGTCCATAATTAATCACTTGGAGACATGATATTAAGAGTTGTGCCATAAACTTAATGTAGGGTTTAATTTAGCATGCTTGTGATTCCTTATTTGCTTGGTTATAGCTTATGAAGTGGTTGAGCATGCTTTTATTGGCGTAATTTGATGATATATCCATTTATGTTGATGTTTTATTTGTCGTGTGCTATGACATATCTTGGCATGATATTGATATTGTGTTAATTCATGTTAAAACAAAGGAGATGCTGCCGAAATCTCGGTTTTTAGCATGTGCGCCTTTGCTGGAATTTATGTTTAATTGTGGTATTTAGATGTTGTTTAGTTTATGTTTGGTAGCATTCAGGCATATTAAATGCCGGGGTGTTACAGTTTTGGTGATTGGTTTAGATTAATGCTTAATCCTTATTTAATGACAAACCTAACCTTTAATGAGGCTAACATGTTCCTTAAGCTTATCTTTAGTAGTCTCAATTTGGATGGAAAATGGAAAAACCAAGGTATGCACTTGTATTAATATTCATTATCTTATTGCGTATTTAGGTTTCAAGTTAATGTATGAATTTTCCCATTGCTTTAACCACAAAATGTGTGTTATTGCATACTTAGGTTTCAATACATATTTAGGGGGGTTCAAGCTTTAACTTGGTGTTTTATTATATTGATCTATTCTTCACTCCATATATAAAGGATCAATATCTTGAAACTATTCCTTGAGTATATATTTAACTTGTGCAGTTAGTGTATACTCATATCAATTTAAATGAAAAGTTAAATTGAGCTCATTTTTCTTATTAATCATTAAAGAACACTTCATCATGTGTTGATGGTGTTCCTTAATTAATTAAGGACAAATGGATAGTTCATGAGTATATTGAAGCATTGGTTGCATCATATGCTCAAGACATATTTAATTCATTAAATTAATTAGGGTTGTGCTCAATCAATCTTAGTGGCATCCATTATATGTTAATGGAGTGCAATAGATAATTGAGACAACCATGTATTTTGGACTAATGTTTTCAATGAGTTTGAAACAGAATTTAGACGAATGGTTGAAAAGGAGAATGTTCATCAAGAATGGATGAATAAGATAATAGAGTTGAGTGACGATCTTGAAGAATAAAATGATTGAAGACTTCAAGAGATCTAGGCCACGATCCTGGGGAGAAAAAGATTGAAGATCTTAAAGCCCCAAAGGGGATTGCTTGCGGCGGCGCAAAAGGTATAACTAGATAGGCTAAGGTTTTTCCTAGCTTTGAGTATATTTTAGCACCGTAGTATTAAGTGAGGTTGAGTCCTTTGCTCTGAGCTTCGTTATGTGTTGATGACCTCAATCGCGTTGATCACTCGAGCTCAAATCTCTTCTTGATTTGTTTTTTTGCGTGGAGCCAACCATTTGGCATGTGTTGCGAATGGGTGAAGCTCGTTCTTGGCTTTGTTAGTATATTGCTTTGATTTGTATGTGTTGCAAATAGGAGAAGCTTATGCTTTGGTTTTTGTATGATGCTTGAATTTGCATGTATTGCAATTGTTGAACTTTATGCTTCTATTGTTCAAATAAAAAACTTAATGCATTTATTTGGTATTGCATGGAGCTATGTTTGCATGGGTTGCAAAAGGAGAGAGCTCAAGCAATTTGGTGTTTAAGTGGTTTGCGTGGAGGTAGAGAATTGCATGTGTTGCAATTAGAGAGCTCATGCATTGAGTTTATTTGGCATTGCTTATTGCTAGGTTTTGGCATGTTTTGCAAAACGAGGACACTTAAGCAAGTTGGTTTTATTGTAGTTGCATGGAGTTAGAGAATTGCATGTGTTGCAATTAGAGAGCTAGTGCACTTGGATTTGGTTTTGTTGCTTGCTTGAAGTTAGAGATTTGCATGTGTTTCAAATAGAGAGCTTTAGCAACTTGAGTTGATTTGTTTGTTGCACGAGGCTATGGATTTGCATGTGTTGCAAAAAGGGAGATAGCTCATGCATTGTGCTTTAGTTGTTATTTGCATATTCGTTGTGCAAATAAATGGGAAGTCTATGGGTTTTGATCCTGAGAGCATGTGATTCTTGCACCGTGGTTTTTGCAAGACGGTTTGGTTGTGGTTTGACCATCACATAGCTAAGAGGATAAATCTCATAGACTCCGGGATTTATTTTCTTAATGCATTTGTGCAAATATATCTTTGAGTTGTTTGCGAAATGTGTTTTCGCAAGCTTGGTTGGAGTTTGGTTGAAATTCTTTGAGCATAAGCTGAGTTGTTGTGTTGTGCAAATAGGAGTGATCATGTGTTAATCACCTTTGGCTCAAAGAATTGTTGTTGAAGTTTTGGAGAAAATGTTTTAGTTTAAAGTCTGGTGTTTCTCCAAAAGCCGGTACTACCGTTGTGTTTGGAGTGGTGGTTGTTTGCCAGTGGCATGTTTTCTGGAGTTTGAATTGCTGGCACTACCAGGGCAAAGGTGCGAAACTACCGGAGGAGCGGTAGTACCAGCAATTAGCAGTCGGTAGTTATTTTTCGAAAGGGGTGTTTTTCTAAAGAGTTGCTGAGACCAACTATACCGTGGCTGGAAGCCGATACTACCGAGCTTATGCTTGCGATAGTACTGGGTTTACTATGCAACGGCTAGTTTTCTAGCCGTTAGCAAGGAGGGAAACACTACCGGCCCTAGATGGGCAGTAGTGTCGGCCATGCTGGTTTTCCCCCAATTTGCCCCCAAACGGCTAGTTTTCATGTGGGGGCTATAGAAGGGTGCCAAGGGCTGGCATTTAGTGTTGCTGATGAGTTGCAATTAGGAAGTGAGGATTGAGCCTCTTGTGCATGTGTTGCACTTAGGAGTCACCGGAAGCGCATGTGTTGCGCTAGGTGAAGTTCAACTGGAGTGCTTAACTTATTACTCTTGGTGGTTGTTGCCACCTAGAAGGCATAGGAGTGTTGTGTCGGGAGCTCTCAAGGTCTGTGAGACACCCGGCGAAGTTTGTGAAGGATCTAGTTGAGCCTACTCGAAAGAGTGAAAAACTACCAAGTGGATTTGAGGCAGGTACTCAAGTGCGGAGCCGGTCCAAAGTGAGTTGGACTTTTGCCTTAACATGGACTAGGGGAGACCGGCAAGTCTCCGAACACCGCGGTAAAAAATTAGTGTGTCTCTTGTCTCTTTACTTTCAAGCATTTACATTATTGCATATTTATTAATTGGTTGATTGTATTTAGAATTGCTTAGTATAGGTTGTTTGGTCAATATAGCAACTCATGTGTAGAGACTCAATTAGTTAGTGCACTAGTGAGCCTCGTTGATTTAGGCCTTAATTGTTAAAACTGTAGTTTGCTAATTAATTTAGGTTTTGACATAGGGGTGTTTAGAGCGTGATCACGATTAGTGAGTTTTTAATAATGCCTATTCACCCCCCTCTAGTCGTATCCTCAACCCTACACCTTTGGCCAGTGGCTCTTAAATACTCCCTCCGTTCCTAAAAGGAGGGCGCATAATATTTTGCATGCAATTCCAGAATAGAGGGCGCGCCTGTGCATGTAGTGCTAGCGTCATTTTTTTTCCAGATATGCCCCTGTGCATGAGCGTGTTGCATGGTCCCTTAGACTGGCTATTAAATTCCTCTCTCACCAACCATTCAGCTAACCAAATCTTTCGCTGCACTCATCCACTTAGAACCATTCAGCTAACAAAAAAACTCGCTGCACTCATCCATTTCTCCATTTCAAAGCTGCACGATGCTGCTGCGGGGGGATGGACGGCGTGGGGGGCCGGCAGAGTGGTCGGCACTGCGGCAGGCAGGCTGGGCGGTGGATTGATCGGCGCTGCGGTGGGCGAGCCGGGCGACGAAGTGATCGGCGTTGCGGCGAGCGGGCTGGCCGGTGCAGTCGACAACGCTACGGACGACATGGTGGATGGTGCAGCGAAGGGCGTGGTGGTCGACGGCCTACACGTCGGGGCGACCGTCCTCGAACAAGAAGAAGACGCGACGGCGAAAAAGAATGAGTTGTGTGATCGCTGCGGCCATGAGGAGTGGTGTACTCGTTGCATGCAGATGAAGCTGTGCGATCGTTGTCGCCGCGTCCACAGTGAGTACTTCGTCGCGGCTTGGATATATGGCTTCAAAGAATTCGATTGTCGTGTAATCCTTCCCGATGAGGACTTTCTGCAGAAGTGGCATTACAAGGGCTGGTGCAAGCGCACAATCGATCTCATCGCGGACTCCATGGACAGCATGGATCTTGTCCCAGACTCCGTCGACTGCGTCGATGACACCACGTCGCGGACTCCATGAGCAGAACTGGCCAAATACTAGAAACATGTGCGTGTACATAACTGGCCAAATGGAATGAATTGCAAGAACTATCTATCCTGGTCATAACTTTGCTCATGTACGTGTGATGTTTTGTAACCAAAATCATTCTTGCTTGCCTTAAGTAGAAACATGGCCAAATAGAGTACACTACTTCAATATAAGAAAAATTTGCATTCAATAAAAACAAAAGGCACTAACAATTTAGGTACTGGATTGCTTTGTCTACAATTTGTCGATCACATTGCAATCTTATTGGTAGAACACCATTCCTCTCCATGGATTGTTTCTTCAAGTGTGGAATTGCGTAGTGTTGGCCTCCTTTCAATCGTAGTATCTCTCGCATGCAAGATTGATGTGTTAGGAAAATCCAGTTGCTCTTGTCAACCGGATAGTCTTCATAAGCTTGGATCACCTTGGCGACAATGTCTTCAACATTAGTTGGAGATGTCTTCTGAAACATCTCTTGAAGCGCTGCAAAAAAACCTAAGTCTAGAACATTAAGATCAGGAGAGTTGGGCGGCTGGCACATCAATCTTATGTCATGGCCATCAGCAACTGCGGCAGGACTGTAACACCCCAATGTTAGCTTCTCATAAGTTTGAATGTTATTTTGCACTTTTGTGAATTTTTAGAATTTTTTGGAATTTATTTGGATTTATTTGGATTTAATTTGATGTTATTCCCTTTTGAAATAATTAAAGAATAAAAGTTTTAAATAAAGTTTTGTTGGAAATATTTTATTTGAGTCCAAAATGTCTCAAAGTATTTTTCAGAATTTTTCTGGATTTTTCTGATTATTTTGCTATTTTTCTCGAATTATTTGAATTTATAGAAATTAATTAAATTATCCGACCCGAGCCGGACTGACCGGACCAAACCCATTCGCGTGCGACCGTTGGATTGGGATCTAACGGCCGAGAAGGCACCACGTCACCCGACCCAGGCCGACTCGGATCCGTCGCGCCCGAGCGATCCCAGCCGTGGATCGGGCCACGTGGACGGCGTGGATTGCGCCACGTCGCCCGGCTGTGTCCGAGCCAGACTCCGCCGCCCGTACCGGCTTCGCCACGGATTCCGCAGAGATCTCGACGTTGGGGCTGGCATTTAAAGCCCGGACACGTGTCCGAGGTTCGCCCTTTCCTCACGCATCGTTTGCCCCGCGTGCCCTAGCCCTAGTCGCCACCGTCTTCCCGCTATTGCTCGTTGTAGTCTCCTAGGGCTTCGCTTCGGTTTTCACCACTTTCCGCCGCCGTCCGTCGTCGTCCGGGGTGAAGGAGGCCAGATCTGGGATCCCCGAATTTAGGTGATTCGAACGCGACCACGCACCTCGCCGAGGAGCCCCGTAACGCCGTCTCCTGTGTCGTCGTCCCCAGCACCGGCACCTCTGCTCCGCCGTGGACATTGCCGGGACCGTGAGCTTCCTCCGCCGTCGGATCTCCATCGCACGGCCAGGAATCGTCCATGTCACCGTGGGTTAGTTCACGTTTTAATTTCTAGATCTATTTTCAACCGTTGGATCTAGATCCAACCGCTTAGATCAAGCCGCGTAGCCGTGAACCGCACTATGCTTACGGTCGATCTAGACAGTTAGATCTAGATTGTACGGCCCAGATCAACCGCAGTTAATCCGAACGCGTGAATCCTAGATCCGATCCGAACCGTTGATTTTCAAATCAACGGTCAAGATTAAGCCACGTGTGCCCTAGCCGCGTCGCACCGTGCGCGCGCACGTACGTGCGTGTCACTGACACGACGGGTCCACGTGTCAGTGACCGGGTCGAACCGCACCAGGACGTCACCGCTGACGTCACGGTGGGGGCCCGCGTGTCAGCCCGTTCGCCCGAGCGCGATGACGTCAGTGCTGACGTCATTCGAGTGGATCCCGAATGTTGGTGTCACGTGCGCTTGTGGACCGAGTCCACGGTGGACCGAGCCCGAACCGTGGACCTAGTCCATGGACCCGCTGACGTCATGCTGATGTAATAATTCGATTTTTCAATAGAAAAATAATTCGGTGGAAAATCAAATCCCGTGCTGACGTCATAAATCCGGATTTTTCAATAGAAAAATAAATGAATTAATTCGGTTTATTCTTTTATTTGAATTTTCAAACATCAAACGCTTATAACTTTTGTGTTTCTACTCCGATTTGAACGATTCCAATTTTTAAATTTTTATAAAATTGAGATCTACTTGAATATGAATTTAAATTAATTTTTGAATATGAAATTTTCTCTGTTTTTATTTAATTAATAGATTCTTTAAACTTTAAACAGTTATAACTTCTGCATTTTAACTCCGATTTGGGCGATTCAAATTTCTAAAAATTTGTAAAATTATGCTCTTCTTGTTTATGGAGTTTACATGAATTTTTGAGCAATGTGTATGTACTGTTTTATTTATTTATTGCTATTTGCACGCGTTACGAGTTGACGTTGAAGTACCCGAGGGCTTCGAAGGTGAAGTGCTGACCCAGGAGCCAGCTCAGGACCAAGATCAAGTACTTTTTGAAGGCAAGTTATGCTTTGACGATATTGATCCCATTTTTGAAGTTAATTTGGTTTAAATTATTGCATGCTAATTTAATTAGAACTTGTTTAAATTATTTCTGGGAATTAGATAAATGCCAAATTGGAGTATGACACCTTGACTATTTAATTAGGTGCCATGAACCCTTGCCACCCTAGTTGTGGAATTTATATAGTTGGACATTATTAAATTGCCAACATTGGGTATTTAGACCGTTGTAGTATATTGCTTAGACCTGCTACGTGCACATGACATGATTTTGGACAATCAAATGTTAATGTTGACTTAATGAGATATTGAACCTGTTTTGGAGAAGTATCACGTGTTGTGATTGTTGATGGCACGTGGTGCATGGTAATCAACTAGGTTTGGTAAATAGATTTAGACCAGGGCAAGTGGCAAGAATGATATGGTGGGCCATGAGTGGCACCGGGGATGTCATTTTGGTTCTTCGGGTTGTCTTGCCCTGGTCATCCTAAGGACTTAACCTTGCAAGCCTTTGATCTGAGTCAAACATGCAACCACATGTCTGTAATGGGATGGACCTAGTTGAGTAAGTTACTAATAACTTCCATGTGGTACCTCGGGGTGTCAACTACACCTTTTGTGTAGCTTGAAAGGGGAGCGTACTAGTGCTATGGCATGGTACCCGTCCAACGGTATGTCGGTCCCATACTTCACCTCCGTTAAGGGAAGGGATGGTGTATGACAGAAGCCGAAAAGGTTCACTTGTTTTGTTTGCGGTCTCTAAAACGCTTTGTTACGATCACTCGCCTTTGTGGTGTTTGACTGTATCTTGTGGGTAAAGTGCATAACCTCTGCAGAGTGTAAAATCTAATCGAATAGCCGTGTCATGACCTTTGGACATTGCTCGGGGATTACAGTCAAGTGTTAGACTTTTATGAAAACAACTTGGACTTAGAAAGTTTGGTTGGGTTAAATGATGACGTTGATGGAAATGTGGATTAGGAAAGGGAAAGTGTTTACTTAACTCCTGGAAAAGTTATTGATATAATCTTTATCTTTACTGCTTTCGAATCTACTTATGTTATTTGTTAACTGCTGTTTTACTGCAAATGTACCTATTAGCCTACTCTTTGTAATAAGCCATGCATATAGAATACTAGCTGCATTTTGTACATGACTTGCTGAGTACCAAGTACTCACCCTTGCCACAATACCACCACAGTTGAAGGAGAAGCGACGCCAGCTTTGGAGGAAGAACTTCAGGAGGAGCCGTCTACTTAGGGAGCGAGCCCAGTCAGTTACCTGTGGTATACTGGATGGCGCCACGTTGATGCTTTTATTCCGCTGCTATTTATTTTCTTAATAAGTTTTCGCCCTGTGTGGCGTACTCTTGTAACTTGACCATAAGGTCGAGCAACCAGTTTGGTTATCTTAATCAAAGTACTATGTTACTATTGATGTGTATGATTGTGATATTTACCGATGTTGAGACTGTGTGCACTAGCGAGATCCTGGACTAGTACTGAATACACAGAGCGTCCGGATTTGCATATTCGGGTCCTGACAGAGGTGGTATCAGAGCCATACTGACTGTAGGCTCACCCATAGATAGAATGGTCATAGTGAGGATAAAACCTATTTTCTAAAATTAAAATTTGACAAGACAATGAATGAAGTCTCGACTCATCCCCTTCTCTCTTTTCATACCCCTTTTTTTGCTGAATTTCTCTTGCCCCCTTGGTTTTAACACTTTTGAGTTCTTACGTGAGTGTCTTTGGCAAATGTTGATGAAGAACAACTACGCCGAGCGTGAGGGATGCTACGCTGCCGAGTTGTGGCGTATGCTGCAGTTGCTTGGAGGTTTTGAGAGGCCACTTTACCGAGGGACTACCATCGTGCTGGCAGGACTGGTCATAGAATGGGACGTTAAGATCACGGTGTATGCTCGAGAGAAGACGAAGTTCAGTCGTCCATTTCACTTCACCGCTAGGAGGTCAACATTTGAGATGGGAATCCAGGAGGTGTCACGTCGAGCGATGCAACAGATTGCTCGCACTTACTCCAGAGAGCTGGAAGGCACAGTATTCCGCCACCACCCACGCCGAGACAACAGAGCTCAGCGGAAGCCGATAGAAGATGAGGATGCTACCGTCACACACTTAGCCAGATTCGTCGTCGCCCAGGAAGAGCTTATCGATGACACAGTCCAGGAGTTGATGAAGGCTCGCGAGCAGGTCGAGGAAGGGAAAAAGCACCTAGAGAATGCTCGTGAGTACGTCGCCTATGCTGCGGAGAGGATCGCAGAGCTGGAGACTGCACTGTATGGGCAGGGCCCAGAGCCAGTGTTAGAGTTGCACGCCCCAGACCCGGAGGAACCAGCACCTGAGCAGGAGCACCAGCCAGCACCACAGCCGGAGCCTGAGCCTGAGCCTGAGGATAATGCCGCTTCTTCGACTACTGCCATTGTGGGGCATGCCGATCGCTTCACGCCTGTACCGCCGCACCCGCCGCAAGGAGGCAGTGGAGGTTTTCTCAACGAGTGAGCGTAGGTTTTGCAGTTGAGACTCCTTCATCGAGTCGCGTTATAGAATAAGAGTCACCCTTAGAGGCGTTAGACTCCAATGTGCTAGTCGATTTGGATTTTTATTGCTTGCTGAGTGTGCAGTATGTGTTGCAAGGCCTTTAGGCATTGTAAGAAACCATACCAAGTATTATTAAATAATAAAGTTGGATTTTGAGTTATACCTTTCCCCGCATAAGTTTCCCTACTACTTGCCTATTCTTGTTCCCTCTCGTCTCTAAAACTTGGAGCAATCGACAGATGGTGAACACCCGCGGAAACCTTGGAGGCAACGGAAGTGGTTCTCGTCCAGCTGGCAACCCTAATGATGGAGCACCTACACCCCAACCAGCACCGCCAGTTGACATGCAAAACTTTGGAGCTTTCCTTGCTGCACAGACCCAGCTGATGCACGCCATGATGCAACAGATGCAACACGTCACTGTTCAGGCCGCCGCTAATCAAGTCAATCAGGGACAATGTCAGGGTTTGAGATTGTCAGAGTTCATTAGGACTCATCCACCCACATTCTCTGGGAACGCCAATCCACTGGAGGCGGATGATTGGGTAAGAACAATTGAGAGGAAGCTGCACATTACCCAATGTGTAGGAAATGAGAGGGTACTCTATGCCTCTCATCAATTGGAAGGGACCGCAGCAGAGTGGTGGGAGAACTTCTGCGCCACGCGAGAGAACCCACAGGATATCACGTGGGAGGAATTTACCGCCGCATTTCGCCAGTATCATGTACCAGAAGGAATAATGGACTTAAAGAAGGAAGAGTTGAGGGCGCTGAAGCAGGGTAATCAGCCGGTGTCCGAGTATCTGAACAAGTTCACACAGCTTGCACGCTACGTACCTGAAGACGTAGCGATGGACAAGGCCAAACAGTCTCGCTTCATGAAAGGATTGAACTCAGGACTGCAGGTGGGACTGATCACCCACACCTTCCCCGACTTTCAAGAGCTGGTAAACAAAGCACTCATCCTGGAGGACAAGCGCAAGGAGCTGGATGAAAACCGAAAGCGAAGGATGCAACAGCAGGGATCACGCTATGGAGCGCAGCAACGTCTGAGAGCTGCACCGAACCAGTTTTTCAGATTCCAGCTGCAGAATGCAGCAAGAACCCCGTCGCCAGCACCGAGACCTGTCAATCAGAAATTCTAGACCCCAGCTCCAGCCAGGAACACCGCTGCAAGCAACTAGCAGGGTACAGTGAGGCGTTGCTATACATGCAATGAGCCAGGGCACTTCTCCAACAATTGCCCCAAGAAGACAGCAGGAGTGACCCCAGTTCGCTTCAACTTGGGATCCACACCAGCTAGGACACCCGCACCAGGAGCAAATCATGGAGCAAAGACAGCTAGGAGCCGCGCCCCAGACCGTGGTGAGAGGCAGAGTCAATCATGTGACCGCAGATGCACTTCAGAATGCCACGGACGTCATACTGGGTAAGATACTTGTCAACTCAGTACCTGCAACAATTTTATTTGACTCTGGAGCTTCGCATTCGTTTGTTACCCGAGATTTTGTTTCTAAGAATGATTTGGAGATTGTGAATCTTAAATGGATGCTTCTAGTTCAAACCCCTGGGTCAGAACTCCGATCTCAAGTAGGATGTTCTGGGGTGAGAATACTAATAGATGGGGTAGAGTTCTTAGCGAACCTTATTATATTGGGAACCCAGACCCTAGATTTTATCTTGGGAATGGATTGGTTATCCAAGCATAAGACCGTGTTGGACTGTGGACGAAGAGTCATATCAGTTGAGAGTCCATGTGGAAGGAAAGTGGAATTTCAAGCGACTGCCGTTCGTGATGGACAATTGATGGTCAACAGTGCGCAGGCAATCAGCATAGAGGATGTCTCAGTGGTGAATGAGTATCCGGATGTTTTTCCTGAAGATTTACCTGGTATGCCACCAGACAAAGACATAGAGTTTGTGATAGAGTTAGTACCTGGAACGGCACCAGTAGCCAAGAGACCTTACCGGATGTCCAACGAAGAATTGGTAGAGATGAAGAAGCAGCTTGAAGAGTTGATGGAGAAAGGATTCATCAGACCAAGTTCGTCGCCGTGGGGAGCGCTAGTTCTGTTCGTCAAGAAGAAGGACGGGAGTTTTAGGATGTGCATTGATTATCGTGCACTCAATGATGTAACCGTGAAGAACAAGTATCCGCTACCAAGGATCGATGATCTGTTTGACCAGTTGAGAGGAGCTGGAGTTTTCTCCAAGATTGATCTGAGGTCGGGATATCAACAGTTGAAGATTCGATCAGAGGATATTCCGAAGACCGCATTCTTGTCAAGATATGGACATTATGAGTTTACTGTGATGTCGTTCGTTCTGACGAACGCGCCAGCTTACTTCATGAATATGATGAACAAGGTTTTCATGGAATACTTGGATAAGTTTGTCGTTGTGTTCATAGATGACATTCTCGTTTAATCCAAGTCAAGAGAAGAGCATGCAGAACATCTGAGGCTAGTTTTGGAAAAGCTGAGGGAACAACAACTCTTCGCCAAGTTCAGTAAGTGTGATTTCTGGAAGGACAAGGTGGAATTCCTTGGACATGTAATGATCGCAGAAGGAGTTGCCGTTGATCCAAGTAAGGTAGAAGCTGTGTGTAACACCCCAAAATTTTGCTTTTCTTAAATTCATGTGTGATTTGGCACTTTGGTGAATTTTTGGAATTTTCTGGAATTTATTTGGATTTATTTGAATTTATTCCCTTTTGAAATAATTAAAGAATTTAACTTTGCAAATAAAATTTTGTTGGAAATATTTTATTTGAGTCCAAAATGTTCCAAAATATTTTCCAGAATTTTTCTGGAATTTTTCTGAGTCTTTTGCTATTTTTAATGAATTAAATGAATTTTCGAGAAATTAATTGGCTTATTTAATCGCTGAAAAAAGCAAGTTGGTTTGTACTGTTCATCCGACCGGACCCGAGTCCGAGTCAGACTCGAGTCCGACCCGAGCCAGCTGATTCGGTCGAACCCAGTCGCCTAACCCTAACCATCTCGACCGTCCGATCAAGATCGAACGGCCGAGATTGAACCACGTCGCCGAGCCCGAGCCAGACCCGCGCCCAAACTCCCGCACCGTTGGATCTTGATCCAACGGTTGACGTTGAGCCACATCAGCCAATCCGAATCCAATTCGGATTCCGCCGTCGCAACGGAGTGGGCCTCGGTTTTCGCGCGTTTCACGGACGCCGAGGGCCCTATTTAATGCGCCGCCGCTGTCGTGTTGCCGACTTCCGTGCGCACCCGTAGCCCTAGCCCGCCGAGCTCAAGCCGCCGTGGTTGCGCCGCAATCGCTCGCCGTAGTTGGCCGTGCGTTCCGCCGCGGTTTCGCGCCGTTTCCGCCGCCGTCCGCCGTCCTCCAACGCCATTGAGCCCAGATCCGGAACCGCGAGGTCACGCCGCGTCGGTGAGTACCACTCACTTCGCCGGAGAGGCCCCGCAACGCCGTCGAGCATGTCGTCGTCCCCGTCTCCGGTG
Organism: Rhipidocladum racemiflorum; assembly: GCA_036346355.1. Classification (NCBI taxonomy): domain Eukaryota; kingdom Viridiplantae; phylum Streptophyta; class Magnoliopsida; order Poales; family Poaceae; genus Rhipidocladum; species Rhipidocladum racemiflorum. Next base: position 20,376,966 of record CM070577.1, on the reverse strand, counting down.
ACCTTGCTCCGCCGCGCGCCATCGCCGTCAATCGAACTCTCTCCACCGTCCGATCCTGATCCAAGGGCCTAGATCGCGCCACGTCACCCTCGGTGAGTTTTCACGTTGAAATCCTTAGATCTATTTCCAACCGTTGGATCTAGATCCAACAGTTTAGATTGTGCCACGTAGCCTAAACCGCACTGAGCTAGGATAGATCTCAGCCGTTAGATCTAGATCGAACGGTTAGGGTTAGCTGCGTTGTAAACCTTAGATTGGATCTTGACCGTCCGATCAAGATCGAACGGTCCAGATCAGCCGAGTAGTTTTCCTACGCGTGAACCCAGATCCAATCTGGGCCGTTGATTTTCAAATCAACGGCCGAGATCTAGCCACGTGGCCGGAGGCCGACCGTCGCGGTCAGCGCCCGCGCGTGGGAGCGTGTCTCTGACACGCGGGACCCGCATGTCAGAGGGCCCACACGTCAGCCGCGCCACGCAGCGTGAAGCGTGAGCGAGCGGCGATGTGGCGGGCCGCTGTCAGCAACACGCTATGCGTGCGTGGACCGGGTCCATGCACCGTAGCCGACGTGGTCGCTCCAGAAAGCGCCACGTGGCATGATGACGTCATGCTGACGTCATCGTGGGGTTCGGCCGGTGCTGACGTCAGCAGGACTGACATGGACCAACCAGGGGCTGATGCATGTCAATGCTGACGCAATAATTAATTTCCGAAAAAGAAAAGGATTTATTAATTCGAATTATTGATTTCAAAAATGGATTCAAACTTGAAACGCTTATAACTTTTGCGTTTCAACACCGATTTGAGTGGTTCAAATTTCTAAATCTTCATAAAAATGAGACCTACTCAAATATGAATTTTGATTAATTTTTTATCATGATTATTTCTCTGTGTTTTATTTAATTAATGCTTTCTTAAAACTTTAAACGGTTATAACTTTTGCATTTAAACTCCGAATTTGACTATTCCAGTTTCTAAAAATTCATAAAATTATGCTCTCTCTGTTTGTGAACTTTATTTGGATGTTTGGACACTTTTTGTCTACTGTTCATTTATTATTTGCTATTTGCATGCTTTACGAGTAGACGTTGAAGTACCCGAAGGCTTCGAGGGAGAAGTGTTGACCCAGGAGCCAACTCAGGACCAAGACCAAGTACTCTTTGAAGGCAAGTTGTGCTTTGACCATGTTGATCCCATTTTCAAATTACTTTGGGTTTAAATTATTGCATGCTAGTTTAATTAGAGAATACTTTATTTAAATTCTGGGGAATTAGATAGATGCCAAATTGTTGTATGACACCTTGGTTAATTAAATATGTGCCATGACCCCTTGTCACCCTAGTTGAGGTTTAAATAATTGGACATTATTAAATTGCCAACATGGGAATTTAGATCGTTGTAGTATATTACTTAGACCTGCTACGTGCTCTTGACATGATTTTGGACAATCAAATGTTAATATTGACTTAATGATATATTGAACCTGTTTTGGAAAGGTATCATGTGTTGTGTTGTTGATGGCACGTGGTGCATGGTAATCAACTGGGGTTTGATAAATAGTTTTCGACCGGGGCATGTGGCAAGAATGATCGGGTGGGCCAGTTGTGGCACCGGGAACGTCGATTTGGTTCTTCGGGTAGTCTTGCCCTGGTCACCCTAAGGACTTAACCTTGCAAGCCTTTGAACTGAGTCAAGCGTGCAACCACATGTCTGTAATGGGACGGACCTAGTTGATTAAGTTGCTAATAACGTACCTGTGGGACCTCAGGATGTCAACTACACCCTTTGTGTAGTTGTACGGGGGAGCGTACCGGGGCTGCGGCCAGGTACCCATCTAACGGTGGATTGGCCTAAACTTCGCCTTCGCTAAGGGAAGGGTTAGTGTGCAAACACCGGAGAGGACCACTTGTGCTATTAGAAGTTTCCGAAAGTCTCTGTTACGGACACTCGCCTTTGTGGTGTTTGGCTGTATCTTGTGGGAAAAGTGCATAACCTCTGCAGAGTGTAAAATCTATTCGAATAGCCGTGTCCACGGTATTGGACATCGCTCGGGAATTACAGTTAAGGGTTAGACTTTCTTGAAAATAAATTGGTCTTGAAAGGTTGGGTTTGGTTTAATAATGATGTTGATGGAAATGTGGATTAGAATCGGGAAAGATGTTTACGTAACTCCTGGAAAAGTTATTGATGTTAAACTCGTTTCTACTGCTTTCGAATCTACTTATGATACTTGTTAAATGCTGTTTACTGCAAATATACCTTGAGCTATTCCTTTGTATTAAGCCATGCATGTAGTATATTAGTTGCATTCTGTGCATGACTTGCTGAGTACCAAGTACTCACCCTTGCCACAATACAACACCAGTTGAAGAGGAGTCTACACCAGCTTTGGAGGAGGAGCTCCCAGAGGAACCGTCTAACTAGGGAGCGAGCCCAGTCAGTTGCCTGTGGTATACTGGATGGCGCCACGAAGTTATCTTATTTTCCGATGCAGTTATTTCTCTTTTAATAAGTTTCGCCCTGCGAGGCATATATTTTTAACTTGACCATAAGGTCGAGCAACCCGTTGGGTTAACTATTTAAGGTACTTTATTATTTCGTTGAGTATGATTGTGATATTTACCAATGTTGAGACTGTGTGCACTAGCGCGTTCCTGGACTAGTGCTGAATACACAGAGGGTCCGGATTTGCAAATTCGGGTCCCGACAGAGGTGGTATCAGAGCCATACTGACTGTAGGCTCACCCATAGTTAGATTGGTCGTAGTGAGGATAAAACTTATTTTCTAAAGATAAAATTTGTCAAGATAATGAATGAATTCTCGACTTACCCCTTTCTTTCTTGTTCATACCCCTTGCTAAGTTCTTTTCGTCTTCCACCTTGATTTTAAAATGTTGCGTTCTTACATGAGCGTCTTTTGGCAGATGATGATGAAGAACAACTACGCCGAGCGTGAGGGAGGCTATGCCGTCGAGTTGTGGCGTATGCTTCAGTTTTTTGGAGGTTTTGAGAGACCGCTCTACCGAGGGACTACACTCGTGCAGGCAGGAATGGTCATAGGATGGGACGTCCTGATCACGGTGTATGCCCGAGAGAAGACAAAGTTCAGCCGCCCTTTCCACTTCACCGCCAGGAGGTCTACCTTTGAGATTGGAATCCAGGAGGTGTCGCGTCGAGCAATGCAGCAGATCGCTCGCACTTACTCCAGGAAGCTGGATGGCACAGTGTTCCGTCACCACCCAGGCCGAGGAGGTTTTCTTGACGAGTGAGCCTAGGTCTTGTAGTTAGGACTCTTTCGTCGAGTCGCGTTATAGAATAAAGATTCACCTTAGAGTCGATTTGGATTTTCATTGCTTGCTGAGAGTGCAGTATGTGTTGCAAGGCCTTTAGGCATTGTAAGCAACCATACCAAGTTATTATTGTTAATAAAGTTGGATTTTGAGTTACACTTTTCCCCCGTATAAGTTTTCCCTACTACTTGTCTATTCTTGTTCCCTCTCATCTCTGAAACCTTGGAGCAATCGACAGATGGTGAACACCCGTGGAAACCTCGGAGGCAATGGAAGTGGTTCTCGCCCAGCTGGGAACCCCAATGATGGAGCACCTGCACCCCAGCCAGCACCGCCAGTTGACATGCAGAATTTTGGAGCTTTTCTTGCTGCTCAGACTCAGTTGATGCATGCTATGATGCAACAGATGCAACACGTCACTGCTCAGGCCACCGCTAATCAAGTCATTCAGGGACAACGCCAGAATTCAAGACTTTCAGAGTTCATGAGGACTCATCCACCCACTTTCTCTGGGAATGCCAATCCGTTGGAGGCCGATGATTGGTTAAGGTCAATAGAGAGGAAGCTACACATTGCTCAATTCATGGGAAATGAGAAGGTACTCTACGCTTCTCATTAGTTGGAAGGGACCGCCGCCGAATGGTGGGAGAACTTCTGTGCCACCCAAGAGAACCCTCAGGACATCACTTGGGAGGAGTTCACAGCTGCATTTCGTCAGTATCATGTGCCGGAAGGAATCATGGACCTAAAGAAGGAGGAGTTCAGAGCACTGAAGCAAGGTAACCAGTCGGTGGCCAAATACCTGAATAAGTTCACACAGCTTGCACGCTACGCACCTGAGGATGTAGCGACAGATAAAGACAGACAGTCTCGCTTTATGAAGGGACTTAACTCAGGACTACAGGTGGGACTGATCACCCACACCTTTCCAGATTTCCAAGAGTTGGTGAATAAAGCGCTTATTCTTGAGGACAAGCGCAAGGAACTGGACGACAACAGGAAGCAAAGGATGCAACAGCAGGGATCGCGTTAGGGAGTGTAGCAATGCTTGAGGGTTGCGCCAAATCAGTTTTTCAGATTCCAGCCGCAGAATGCTACAAGGACACCGTCACCAGCACCAAGACCCATCAATCAGAACTATCAGACTCCAGCCCCAGCCAGAAACGCCGCTTCAGGCAGTCAACAGGGGACAGTGAGACGCTGCTACAACTGCAACGAGCCAGGACACTTTGCCAACAGTTGCCCTAAGAAGATAGCAGGAGTGACCCCAGTTCGCTTCAACTTGGGATCTACACCAGCCAGGACGCCAGCACCAGGAGCAAACCGCGGGACAGCCTGACCAAAGCAGCACCCCAGACCGTGGTGAGAGGCCGAGTCAACCACGTCACCGCAGATGCACTTCAGAATGCCACGGACGTCGTACTGGGTAAGTTACTTGTCAACTCAGTACCTGCAACAGTTTTGTTTGACTCTGGAGCTTCGCATTCGTTTGTTTCTCAAGGCTTTGCTGCTAAAAATGATTTGGAGATTGCAAGACTTAAATGCATGCTTTTAGTTCAAACCCCTGGTTCCGAACTCCGAACTAAAGTAGGATGTTCTGGGGTGAGAATATTAATAGATGGGATAGAGTTCCTAGCGAACCTTATTATGTTGGAAACCCAGACCTTAGATGTTATTTTGGGAATGGATTGGTTATCCCAGCACAATGCCGTTTTGGATTATGGACGAAGGATTATCTCAGTTGAAAGCCCGTGTGGAAGGAAAGTGGAATTTCAAGCCACCGCCGTTAGAGATGGATAGTTGATGGTTAACAGCACCAAGGCAATCAGCATAGAAGATGTCTCTGTAGCAAATGAGTACCCAGATGTTTTTCCTGAAGATCTACCTGGTATGCCGCCAGACAGATACATAGAGTTTGTGATAGAGCTTGTACCTGGTACAGCGCCGATAGCAAAGAGACCTTACCGGATGTCCACCGAAGAATTGGTAGAGATGAAGAAGTAACTTGAAGAGCTGATGGAGAAAGGATTTATCAGACCGAGTTCGTCGCCGTGGGGAGCGCCAGTTTTGTTTGTCAAGAAGAAGGACGGAAGTTTTAGGATGTGCATTGACTACCGTGCACTCAATGAAGTCACCGTGAAGAATAAGTACCCGCTACCTAGGATCGATGATCTGTTTGATCAACTGAGAGGAGCCGGAGTTTTCTCCAAGATTGATCTGAGATCGGGATACCACCAGTTGAAGATCCGATCAGAAGATATCCCGAAGACCGCATTCTCGTCAAGATATGGACATTACGAGTTTACTGTTATGTCCTTTGGTCTGACGAATGCGCCAGCATATTTCATGAATATGATGAATAAGGTGTTCATGGAATATTTGGACAAGTTTGTTGTTGTGTTTATAGATGATATCTTAATCTACTCCAAGACAGAGGATGAACACGCAGAGCACTTGAGGTGAGTTTTGGAAAAGTTGAGGGAACAACAACTTTTCGCCAAGTTCAGCAAGTGTGACTTTTGGAAGGACAAGGTGGAGTTCCTTGGACATGTAATGACCGCAGAAGGAGTTGCCGTAAATCCAAGCAAGGTAGAAGCTGTGTTACATTGGGAACAGCCGAAGACCGTGACCCAGATCCGAAGTTTCCTTGGAATGGCAGGTTACTACCGCCGTTTCATTGAAGGCTTTTCGACCATTGCGAAACCTCTTACGCAATTGTTGAAAAAGGAGAAGAAGTTTGCATGGACGCCAGAGTGTGAAAAAGGTTTTCAAGAGTTAAAGAAGCGATTGATATCAGCGCCAGTGTTGATTCTACCGGATGTCAATCAAAGCTTTGATATTTATTGTGACGCATCGCGCCAAGGACTTGGATGTGTGCTGATGCAGAACGGAAAGGTCGTTGCTTATGCATCAAGGCAGTTGAGGACACACAAGGAGAATTATCCAATGCATGACCTAGATCTAGCTGCCGTAGTGCATGCCTTGAAGTTATGGCGTCATTATCTGATCGAAAACAGATGTGAGGTATACACGGACCATAAGAGTCTTAAGTACATCTTCACCCAATCAGACCTGAACATGAGGCAAAGGAGTTGGTTAGAGTTAATCAAGGATTATAATGTTGGAATCCATTACCATCCCAGAAAGGCCAACGTGGTGGCCGATGCCTTGAGTCGGAAAAGCCATACTATGAACATGTTGATAGCCACGAATCAGGATGAGCTATGTGAGGATTTCCAGAAAATGCAGATTGAAGTAGTACCAAAAGGATTCTTGGCCACATTAGAAGTGAAGCCTACCCTGGAGGATCAGATCCGAGAAGGACAGGAGGATGATGATAAGATCCGCATGATCAAGTCCAAGATGGATGAAGGCAAGGCAAAGGACTTCAAGTTGGACGAACAAGGCACGTTATGGATGTAAGATCGAATCTATGTGCCAAACCAGAAGGAGCTGAAGCAATTGATTCTAGAAGAAGCCCATGATTCCAAGTATTCAATTCATCCTAGAAGTGCCAAGATGTATCAGGATTTGAAGGAAAGATTCTGGTGGCCGAGCATGAAGCGTGAGGTTGTCGAGCATGTTGCGCTGTGCGACATATGCCAGAGAGTCAAGGCAATGCATCAGAGACCAGCAGGATTGCTACAGCCGTTGAAGATACCTGAGTGGAAGTGGGGAGAAATCGGAATGGACTTCATTACCAGTTTAACCAAGACTCAAGGAGGATATGACTCCATATGGGTCATAGTGGACCGCTTGACTAAGGTCGCCTATTTTATTCCAGTGAAGACCACTTATTCGGGAGATAAGTTAGCTGAGTTGTACATGACCAGGATCGTCTGTTTGCACGGAGTGCCGAAGAAGATTGTATCGGACAGAGGTACCCAGTTGACCTCGAGGTTCTGGAATAAACTGCATGAAGCCATGGGAACCCGTTTGAACTTCAAGATGACTTATCATCCGCATGACAGATGGGCAAGCGAAAGAGTTAATCAGATTTTGGAGGATATGTTAAGAGCGTGTGCATTGGCTTATGCTACCTCTTGGGATAAAAGTCTGCCGTATGCGGAGTTCAGTTACAACAACAGCTACCAAGCCAGTTTGCAAATGTCGCCATTTGAAGCACTATACGGTCGACCCTGTCGGACACCGTTGAACTGGAATGAGACAGGTGAACGCCGTGTCTTTGGACTAGATATTCTTCAAGAAGCCGAAGAACAGATTGCCATGATCCGAGAAAGACTGAAGATAGCACAGTCAAGACAGAAGAGCTACGCCGATAACCGTCGCCGAGACCTGAGTTTTGAACCGGAAGATTTTGTGTATCTCAGAGTTACACCGCTCAGAGGAGTTAAGAGATTCCACGCCAAAGGAAAACTCGCGCCGCGATATGTTGGACCATTCAAGGTTCTCGGTCGCAGAGGAGAAGTTGCGTACCAGCTGGAGCTACCGCAATCACTAGCCGGAGTACATGACGTGTTTCACGTATCCCAGTTGAAGAAGTGTCTCCGAGTACCCGAGGAACAGACACCGCTTGAGTCAATCGAGTTACAAGAGGATCTAACTTACAAGGACCACCTCGTGAAGATTTTGGACACCATGGATCGAGAGACGAGAAACAAGTCAACCCGCTTCTGCAGAGTTCAATGGAGCAACCACGCGGAGAGTGAAGCAACATGGGAGCGCGAAGATGATTTGAAGAAAGAGTTTCCGAACCTATTCTTTAGTAAGCCCTGAATCTCGGGGATGAGATTCTGTTAAGGGGGGAGGTTTGTAACACCCAAAATTTTGCTTTTCTTAAATTCATGTGTGATTTGGCACTTTGGTGAATTTTTGGAATTTTTTGGAATTTATTTGGATTTATTTGGAATTTATTTGAATTTATTCCCTTTTGAAATAATTAAAGAATTTAACTTTGCAAATAAAATTTTGTTGGAAATATTTTATTTGAGTCCAAAATGTTCCAAAATATTTTCCAGAATTTTTCTGAGTCTTTTGCTATTTTTAATGAATTAAATGAATTTCTGAGAAATTAATTGGATTATTTAATCGCTGGAAAATGCGAGTTGGTTTGTAGTTTGTACTGTTCATCCGACCGGACCCGAGTCCGAGTCAGACTCGAGTCTGACACGAGCCAGCTGATTCGGTCGAACCCAGTCGCCTAACCCTAACCATCTCGACCGTCCGATCAAGATCGAACGGCCGAGATTGAGCCACATCGCCGAGCCCGAGCCCGACCGAGCCAGCCAGCTCGCCCGAGCCAGACCCGCGCCCAAACCCCCGCACCGTTGGATCTTGATCCAACGGCTGACGTTGAGCCACGTCAGCCAATCAGAATCCAATTCGGATTCCACCGCCGCAACGAAGTGGGCCTCGGTTTCCGCGCGTTTCACGGACGCCGAGGGCCCTATTTAATGCGCCGCCGCCGCTATCGTGTTGCCGACTTCCATGCGCACCCATAGCCCTAGCCCGCCGAGCTCAAACCGCCGTGGTTGCGCCGCAATCGCTCGCCATAGTTGGCCGTAGGGGTGAAAACGGGTCGGATACGGTCGGATAGTAGGTCATCCTGTATCCTACCCTAATTATTGTTTTCGGATACGGGTACGGATACGGGTAGTGAAAAATCGGATAGGATACGGATACGGATACCGGGTATTTACGAATGGGTAGAAAACGGATACCGAATGTTATACGGTCGGGTACAATACGGATAACGGGTACTTAGTCGAATAGTACGCAAACTACCTAGATCAAAATATGGGATAAAATAATTTAACTAATTATGGAATAGAGATAAGTTTACTTAATTTAGAGATAAGTCATCCCAAGCAAGAATAACAATTACTCTCTCTGGTCTAAGTTCTCATACCAGTCTTTCACTTCCCCTTCTAAAATCCTATCCCCTGCAAAGTAGTTATCCTGTAGGTTGGGAACTAACAATAACAACAATTGTGTTATTTTATCCATGTCAACGCAATTGTTACAAAAACTGGACATGAATATTTCAGCCATGGATTCATTGTTCATTTCAATGTATTGGAAAACTGGTAAACTCAGAAAGAATATTGCATACCTCCTATGATTCTGGTAAAAGTTGTTCAGCTGGTAATACACAAAAATCGGTGGGTTCATATCCTTTGGAACCTGGAGACAAACATGCAATCAAATATTTCAGCCAAGGATTCTTTTGATTCTTAAACCAACATAGTTAGAAATTGCAAATGTTTACTTATGTCATCTTCCAAAATAACTTAGTAGCCCGGAGACAAAATGAAAAGTACCAGAAAACATGATCGCATTAAGTGGAAAGCATCATTCTCAGTGAGACATTTTAGCAAACATGTTATGTGCAACTGGATCACACATACCAGCCGTGCCACCGGCCACTACCTCATAGTAACAGGATCCAATTTTCTCAGCAACCAGTAATGCATGTGTGTTTACATAAGTGGATCTTGGGTGGGGATGAGAGGAGCATACATGGCATCGACGGTGGGACGAGGCTAATGAGAGCAAACAACAGTGAGGGGCATCCAGCAGGGCCATGGTGCTGAATTCTGGTGAGTGCGTGGAGTTCGTTTCCGCTACTACAGCCGCCATTGGGCCCCTGCCGCCGCCACCGAAGGAGACACGAAGTTCCGTCGTAGCTCCTGCTATTAAAGCTGCCATTGGTGGCGGGAGCACGCAGACGCGCTCGCCGTCCGCCAACTCCGACAAGCAGATGGCGCACTCCGCCTCGGCCCACCCGCCGGCCACTGAGACGCCGGACCCAGCGCCGACCGCATCAGAGCTGGCGGTGGCGACGTCATCAGACGGGGGCTTGGGAGGCTGCGCCCGCGCCTGAGCGGCACGCCGGTGGGCGAGACAACGGAGGAGGAAGCGGGCGGCGGCGTGGAGGGAGAAGGCGAGGAGGAAGACACAAGCGAGGATGATGAGGATGGTGGCTACGTTGGAGAAGGCCCGCGAGCTGGTGTAGGGGCCCCACGCGTCGGCGGGGGTGGGCGGTGGCGGCCTCGGCAGAGACGGCATGGTAGCCACCGTGGCATTCATGCATCATCCGGGTACCCGAATTTTAAAATTATCCGGGTACACGTATCCGACCCGAAAATCCGGGTATTTACCGGGTATTTGCTGTCCTGTATCCGACCCGTATCCGAAAGAAAACTATCCGGGTAATTACCCGTATCCGACCCGACAAAAAAATACCCGTATCCGTATCCGAATTTTCGGGTAAAATTTTCGCCGGGTCCGAATACGGGTCGGGTATTACCCAACCCATTTTCACCCCTGGTTGGCCATGCGTTCCGCCGCGGTTTCGCGCCGTTTCCGCCGCCGTCCGCCGTCCTCCGCCGCCGTTGAGCCCAGATCCGGAACCGCGAGGTCACGCCGCGTCGGTGAGTACCACTTACTTTGCCGGAGAGGCCCCGCAACGCTGTCGGGCGTGTCGTCGTCCCCGTCTCCGGTGACCTTGCTCCGCCGCGCGCCATCGCCGTCGATCGAACTCTCTCCACCGTTCGATCCAGATCTAAGGGCCCAGATCGCGCCACGTCACCCTCGGTGAGTTTTCACGTTGAAATCCTCAGATCTATTTCTAACCGTTGGATCTAGATCCAACGGTTTAGATTGTGCCACGTAGCCTAAACCGCACTGAGCTAGGATAGATCTCAGCCATTAGATCTAGATCGAACGGTTAGGGTTAGCTGCGTTGTAAACCTTAGATTGGATCTTGACCGTCCGATCAAGATCGAACGGTCCAGATCAGCCGAGTAGTTTTCCTACGCGTGAACCCTTATCCAATCTGGGCCGTTGATTTTCAAATCAACGGCCGAGATCTAGCCACGTGGCCGGGAGGCCCGGCCGTCGCGATCGGCCAGTCAGCGCCCGCGCGTGGGAGCGTGTCTCTGACACGCGGGACCCGCGTGTCAGAGGGCCCACACGTCAGCCGCGCCCACGCGGGCGTGAACGCGAGCCGCTGACAGGGCGGGCCCGCCTGTCAGCAACACGCTACGCGTGCGTGGACCGGGTCCATGCACCGGAGCCGACGTGGCCGCTCCAGAAAGCGCCACGTGGCATGATGACGTCATGCTGACGTCATCGTGGGGTTCGGCCGGTGCTGACGTCAGCAGGACTGACGTGGACCAACCAGGGGCTGACGCGTGTCAATGCTGACGCAATAATTAATTTCCGAAAAAGAAAATGATTTATTAATTCGAATTATTGATTTCAAAAATGGATTCAAACTTCAAACGCTTATAACTTTTGCGTTTCAACTCCGATTTGAGTGGTTCAAATTTCTAAATCTTCATAAAAATGAGATCTACTCAAATATGAAATTTAATTAATTTTTTATCATGATTATTTCTCTGTTTTTATTTAATTAATGCTTTCTTAAAACTTTAAACGGTTATAACTTTTGCATTTAAACTTCGAATTTGACGATTCCAGATTCTAAAAATTCATAAAATTATGCTCTCTCTGTTTGTGAACTTTATTTGATTGTTTGGACACTTTTTGTCTACTGTTCATTTATTATTTGCTATTTGCACGCTTTACGAGTAGACGTTGAAGTGCCCGAAGGCTTCGAGGGAGAAGTGTTGACCCAGGAGCCAGCTCAGGACCAAGACCAAGTACTCTTTGAAGGCAAGTTGTGCTTTGACCATGTTGATCCCATTTTCAAATTACTTTGGGTTTAAATTATTGCATGCTAGTTTAATTAGAGAATACTTTATTTAAATTCCGGGGAATTAGATAGATGCCAAATTGTTGTATGACACCTTGGTTAATTAAATAGGTGCCATGACCCCTTGTCACCCTAGTTGAGGTTTAAATAGTTGGACATTATTAAATTGCCAACATGGGAATTTAGATCGTTGTAGTATATTGCTTAGACCTGCTACGTGCTCTTGACATGATTTTGGACAATCAAATGTTAATATTGACTTAATGATATATTGAACCTATTTTGGAAAGGTATCATGTGTTGTGTTTTTGATGGCACGTGGTGCATGGTAATCAACTGGGGTTTGATAAATAGTTTTCGACCGGGGCATGTGGCAAGAATGATCGGGTGGGCCAGTTGTGGCACCGGGAACGTCGATTTGGTTCTTCGGGTAGTCTTGCCCTGGTCACCCTAAGGACTTAACCTTGCAAGCCTTTGAACTGAGTCAAACGTGCAACCACATGTCTGTAATGGGACGGACCTAGTTGATTAAGTTGCTAATAACGTACCTGTGGGACCTCAGGATGTCAACTACACCCTTTGTGTAGTTGTACGGGGGAGCGTACCGGGGCTGCGGCCAGGTACCCATCTAACGGTGGATTGGCCTAAACTTCACCTTCGCTAAGGGAAGGGTTAGTGTGCAAACACCGGAGAGGATCACTTGTGCTGTTAGAAGTTTCCGAAAGACTCTGTTACGGACACTCGCCTTTGTGGTGTTTGGCTGTATCTTCTGGGAAAAGTTTATAACCTCTGCAGAGTGTAAAATCTATTTGAATAGCCGTGTCCGCGGTATTGGACATCGCTCGGGAATTACAGTTAAGGGTTAGACTTTCTTGAAAATAAATTGGTCTTGAAAGGTTGGGTTTGGTTTAATAATGATGTTGATGGAAATGTGGATTAGAATCGGGAAAGATGTTTACGTAACTCCTGGAAAAGTTATTGATGTTAAACTCGTTTCTACTGCTTTCGAATCTACTTATGATACTTGTTAAATGCTGGTTACTGCAAATATACCTTAAGCTATTCCTTTGTATTAAGCCATGCATGTAGTATATTAGTTGCATTCTGTGCATGACTTGCTGAGTACCGAGTACTCACCCTTGCCACAATACAACACCAGTTGAAGAGGAGTCTACACCAGCTTTGGAGGAGGAGCTCCCAGAGGAACCGTCTAACTAGGGAGCGAGCCCAGTCAGTTGCCTGAGGTATACTGGATGGCGCCACGAAGTTATCTTATTTTCCGTTGTAGTTATTTCTCTTTTAATAAGTTTCTCCCTGCGAGGCGTATATTTGTAACTTGACCATAAGGTCAAGCAACCCGTTGGGTTAACTATTTAAGGTACTTTATTATTTCGTTGAGTATGATTGTGATATTTACCAATGTTGAGACTGTGTGCACTAGCGCGTTCCTGGACTAGTGCTGAATACACAGAGGGTCCGGATTTGCAAATTCGGGTCCCGACACTGTGTTACATTGGGAGCAGCCGAAGACCGTGACCCAGATTCGGAGTTTTCTTAGGATGGCAGGTTATTACCGCTGCTTCATCGAAGGCTTTTCAACTATTGCGAGACCCCTTACGCAATTGTTGAAGAAGGAGAAGAAGTTCACATGGACGCCAGAGTGCGAGAAAGGTTTTCAGGAGCTGAAGAAACGATTGACATCAGCACCGGTGTTAGTTCTACCGGACGTCAATCAAAGCTTCGATATTTATTGTGATGCATCGTGCCAAGGACTTGGATGTGTGTTGATGCAGAACAAAAAGGTTGTTGCATATGCGTCAAGACAGTTGAGACCGCATGAGGAGAATTATCCGACGCATGACCTAGAGTTAGCTGCCGTGGTGCATGCTCTGAAGTTGTGGCGTCATTATTTGATTGGGAACAGATGTGAAGTGTATACGGACCATAAGAGCCTTAAATACATTTTTACCCAATCGGATCTGAATATGAGGCAAAGGAGATGGTTAGAATTAATCAAGGACTACAATGTTGGAATCCGTTACCATCCTGGGAAGGCTAACGTGGTGGCTGATGCCTTAAGCCGAAAGAGGCATAACGTGAATATGTTGATAGCCACGAGCCAGGACGAGCTATGCAGGGATTTTCAGAGGATGCAGATTGAAATGGTGCCGGAGGGATTCTGGGCCGCATTAGAAGTAAAGCCTACTCTGGAGGATCAGATCAGAGAAGGACAAAAGGATGATGACAAGATCCGCAGGATTAAGTCCAAGATGGATGAAGGCAAGGCAAAAGACTTTACGTAGGATAAGCAAGGCGCATTGTGGATGAAGGATCGAATCTGTGTGCTGAACAAGAAGGAGATAAAGTAGTTGATTCTGGAAGAAGCCCATGACTCCAAGTATTCAATTCATCCAGGAAGTGCCAAGATGTACCAAGACCTGAAGGAAAGATTCTGGTGGCCAAGCATGAAGCGGGAAGTCGCCGAGCATGTTGCATTGTGCGACATATGCCAGAGAGTCAAAGCAATGTATCAGAGGCCAGCAGGATTGCTGCAACCATTGAAGATACCTGAGTGGAAGTGGGAGGAAATCGGAATGGACTTCATTACCGGTTTGCCTTAAACTCAAGGAGGGTTGGACTCCATATGGGTTATAGTGGATCGCTTGACTAAAGTCGCCCATTTTATCCCTGTAAAGACCACTTACTCGGGAGATAAATTAGCAGAGTTGTACATGACCAGAATCGTCTGTTTGCACGGAGTGCCAAAGAGGATTGTTTCGGACCGAGGTACCCAATTTACCTCGAGATTTTGGAATAAGCTGCATGAAGCTATGGGGCCCTGTTTAAACTTCAGTACAGCATATCATCCGCAGACGGATGGACAGACCGAAAGAGTTAATCAAATTCTGGAGGATATGTTAAGAGCTTGTGCATTGGCCTATGCTACCTCTTGGGATAAGAGTCTGCCGTATGCCGAGTTCAGCTACAATAACAGCTATTAGGCCAGTTTGCAGATGTCACCTTTTGAAGCACTGTATGGTCGACCCTATCGAACGCCATTGAATTGGAATGAGACAGGTGAATGCCATGTCTTCGGGCCAGATATTCTTCAAGAAGCCGAAGAGCAGATTGCCATGATCCGAGAAAGATTGAAAGTAGCCCAATCAAGACAGAAGAATTATGCTGATAACCATCGCCGAGACCTGAGTTTTGAACTGGAAGATTTCATATATCTCCGAGTTACACCTCTCAAGGGAGTCAAGAGATTCCATGCCAAAGGGAAACTTGCACCGCGATATGTTGGACCTTTTAAGATTTTGAGCCGTAGAGGTGAAGTTGCTTACCAGTTGGAGTTGCCACAATCATTAGCGGTAGTGCACGATGTGTTCCATGTATCCCAACTGAAGAAGTGTCTCCGAGTGCCAAACGAGCAAACGCCCTTGGAATCGATCGAGCTACAGGAAGATCTGACCTACAAGGAGCACCCCGTCAAGATTCTGGACACCATGGATCGAGAGACAAGAAATAAATCAACCCGTTTCTGCAGAGTTCAGTGGAGTAACCACGCAGAAAGTGAAGCGACTTGGGAGCGCGAGGAGGACTTGAGAAAAGAATTTCCGAACCTATTCCATAGTCAGCCCTGAATCTTGGGGACGAAATTCTGTTAAGGGGGGAGGTTTGTAACACCCCAATTTTTGCTTCTCATAAGTTTGAATGTTATTTTCCACTTTTGTGAATTTTTTGAATTTTCTGGAATTTATTTGGATTTATTTGGATTTAATTTGAATTTATTCCCTTTTGAAATAATTAAATAATTAAAAGTTTTAAATAAAGTATTGTTGGAAATATTTTATTTGAGTCCAAAATGTCTCAAAGTATTTTTCAGAATTTTTCTGGAATTTTTCTGATTATTTTGCTATTTTTCTCGAATTATTTGAATTTATAGAAATTAATTAAATTATTTAATCGCTGGAAAATCTATCGGGTTAGAACTGTTCATCCGACCCGAGTCAGACTCGAGTCCGACCCGAGCCGGACTGACAGGACCAAACCCATTCGCATGCGACCGTTGAATTGGGATCCAACGGCCGAGAAGGCGCCACGTCACCCGACCCAGGCCGACTCGGATCCGTCGCGCCCGTGCGATCCCAGCCATGGATCGGGCCGCATGGACGGCGTGGATTGCGCCACATCGCCCGGCTTTGTCCGAACCGGACTCCGCCGCCCGTACCGGCTTCGCCGCGGATTTCGCGGAGATCTCGACGTTGGGGCCGGCATTTAAAGCCCGGACACGTGCCCGAGGTTCGCCCTTTCCTCGCGCATCGTTTGTCCCACATGCACTAGCCCTAGTCGCCACCGTCTTCCTGCTATTGCTCGTCGTAGTCGCCCAGGGCTTCGCTTCGGTTTTCACCACTTTCCGCCGCCGTCCGTCGTCGTCCGGGGTGAAGGAGGCCAGATTTGGGATCCCCGAGTTTAGGCGATTCGAACGCGACCACGCACCTCGCCGGAGGAGCCCCGTAACGCTGTCCCCTATGTCGTCGTCCCCAGCGCTGGCGCCTCTGCTCCGCCGTGGACATTGCCGGGACCGCAAGCTTCCTTCGCCGTCGGATCTCCATCGCACGGCCAAGAATCGTCCACGTCACCGGGGGTAAGTTCACGTTTTAATTTCTAGATCTGTTTTCAACCGTTGGATCTAGATCCAACGGTTTAGATCAAGCCGCGTAGCCGTGAACCGCACCGTGCTTAGGGTCGATCTAGACCGTTAGATCTAGATCGTACGGCCCAGATCAACCGCAGTTAATCCAAACGCGTGAATCCTAGATCCGATTCGAACCGTTGATTTTCAAATCAACGGTCAAGATTAAGCCACATGTGCCCTAGCCGCGTCGCACCGTGCGCGCGCGTACGTGTGTGTCACTAACACCCCGGGCCCGCGTGTCAGCGACCGGGTCGAACCGCACCATGATGTCACCGCTGACGTCAACAGTGGGGGCCCGCTTGTCAGCCCGTTCGCCCGAGCGCGATGACGTCAGTGCTGACGTCATCCGAGTGGGTCCCGAATGTCGGTGTCACGTGCGCTCGTGGACCGAGTCCATGATGGACCGAGCCCGAACCGTGGACCTAGTTCATGGACCCACTGACGTCACGCTAACGCAATAATTCGATTTTTCAATAGAAAAATAATTCGGTGGAAAATCAAATCCCGTGCTGACGTCATAAATCCGGATTTTTCAATAGAAAAATAAATGAATTAATTTGGTTTATTATTTTATTCAAATTTTCAAACATCAAACGCTTATAACTTTTGCGTTTCAACTCCGATTTGAACGATTCCAATTTCTAAATTTTTATAAAATTGACATCTACTTGAATATGAATTTTAATTAATTTTTGAATATGAACTTTTCTCTGTTTTCATTTAATTAATAGATTCTTTAAACTTTAAACAGTTATAACTTCTGCATTTTAACTCCGATTTGGGCGATTCAAATTTCTAAAAATTTGTGAAATTATGCTCTTCCTATTTATGGACTTTACTTGAATTTTTTATCAATGTGTATATATTATTTTATTTATTTATTGCTATTTGCACGCGTTACGAGTAGACGTTGAAGTACCTAAGGGCTTCGAAGGTGAAGTGCTGACCCAGGAGCCAGCTCTGGACAAAGATCAAGTACTTTTTGAAGGCAAGTTATGCTTTGACCATATTGATCCCATTTTTGAAATTAATTTGGTTTAAATTATTGCATGCTAATTTAATTAGAACTTGTTTAAATTATTTCTGGGAATTAGATAAATGCCAAATTGGAGTATGACACCTTGACTATTTAATTAGGTGCCATGAACCCTTGCCACCCTAGTTGTGGAATTTATATAGTTGTACATTATTAAATTGCCAACATTGGGTATTTAGACTGGTGTAGTATATTGCTTAGACCTGCTACATGCACATGACATGATTTTGGACAATCAAATGTTAATGTTGACTTAATGAGATATTGAACCTGTTTTGGAGAAGTATCACGTGTTGTGATTGTTGATGGCACGTGGTGCATGGTAATCAACTAGGTTTGGTAAATAGATTTAGACCGGGGCAAGTGGCAAGAATGATATGGTGGGCCATGAGTGGCACCAGGGATGTCGTTTTGGTTCTTTGGGTAGTCTTGCCCTGGTCATCCTAAGGACTTAACCTTGCAAGCCTTTGATCTGAGTCAAACGTGCAACCACATGTCTGTAATGGGACGGACCTAGTTGAGTAAGTTACTAATAACTTGCATGTGGTACCTCGGGGTGTCAATTACACCTTTTGTGTAGCTTGAAAGGGGAGTGTACCAGTGCTATGGCATGGTACCCGTCCAACGGTATGTCGGTCACATACTTCGCCTCCGTTAAGGGAAGGGATGGTGTATGACATAAGCCGGAGAGGTTCACTTGTTTTGTTTGCGGTCTCTGAAACGCTTTGTTACGATCACTCGCCTTTGTGGTGTTTGACTGTATCTTGTGGGTAAAGTGCATAACCTCTGCAGAGTGTAAAATCTAATCGAATAGCCGTGTCCGCGGCACTGGACATTGCTCGGGGATTACAGTCAAGGGTTAGACTTTCATGAAAACAACTTGGACTTAGAAAGTTTGGTTGGGTTAAATGATGACGTTGATGGAAATGTGGATTAGGAAAGGGAAAGTGTTTACTTAACTCCTGGAAAAGTTATTGATATAATCTTTATCTTTACTGCTTTCGAATCTACTTATGTTACATGTTAACTGCTGTTTTACTGCAAATGTACCTATTAGCCTACTCTTTGTAATAAGCCATGCATATAGAATACTAGCTGCATTCTGTACATGACTTGCTGAGTACCAAGTACTCACCCTTACCACAATACAACCTCAGTTGAAGGAGAAGCGATGCCAGCTTTGGAGGAAGAACTTCAGGAGGAGCCGTCTACATAGGGAGCGAGCCCAGTCAGTTGCCTGTGGTATACTGGATGGCGCCACGTTGATGCTTTTATTCTGCTGCAATTTATTTTCTTAATAAGTTTTCGCCCTGTGTGGCGTACTCTTGTAACTTGACCATAAGGTCGAGCAACCAGTTTGGTTATCTTAATCAAAGTACTATGTTACTATCGATGTGTATGATTGTGATATTTACCGATGTTGAGACTGTGTGCACTAGCGAGATCCTGGATTAGTGCTGAATACACAGATGTTCCGGATTTGCATATTCGGGTCCCGACAATGACAAAACTCAGCATCATCCACCCCAATGTGTGTCTTTGCATTGTCCTGCTGTATGAAAATGGGGCTGCCTTGTTCCTCCACTGGCCATTTCTCCTTGATGGTGGGCAGGACCTTGTTCACAATATAATCACGGCTAACATCCTTCGTAACCGACGGCAGTGCCTTGGTCACCATTGTTCCTGCTGGTCTGTTCACACTTTTTCTTTTCGCCGGCTCTACCAAGGTGAATGGAAAAATAACTATGTTTCCAGAGAATGAGACGTTACCATCCCTGTCAAACCTAGGCTTTGCAATCGCCGTAAGGATCATCACCTTTTCTATGAAGTTCTTGCTCTGCGTGGTTCTTTCCGGTTCCTCCTCGTCTGGCGCCAAGTAGTAGTTTTGATTTTGTCTCGTGCGATAAAACCACTTCTCATCTATGTACACAATGTTGTACATTCCACAAAAAATTGGTTCTTGCAGCAAGCTATTTGGCTCTAGCATCGATAGACAAAAACGAATCCTTGCTTTCTTGTTTTCTTCTGTCAAGGTAAACTTGATCGCGTTCATGTGCCGCCTAAGCTTGCCTTCTTTCAGCCGCCTAAATAGAGTGGTCTTGGA
The DNA here is from genome assembly GCA_036346355.1 of Rhipidocladum racemiflorum. Taxonomy (NCBI): domain Eukaryota; kingdom Viridiplantae; phylum Streptophyta; class Magnoliopsida; order Poales; family Poaceae; genus Rhipidocladum; species Rhipidocladum racemiflorum. The sequence continues at coordinate 20,357,157 of CM070577.1, read as the reverse complement.
CACAGGAAGTTCATTGGCTAGATCTTTGAGGGTTGTTCTCTTTCGCAAAGGCACTTGTTTGATCATCTCTGGATCGAAGGCTACTCTTTTACTACCACAATTTTTTGGCTTGTTGCTCATGACTGCAGAACATGTTTCTTCTGAAAGGCACACATGTTTCTTCTGAAATAGCCTTAGTAACTCCATGTTTCAATTTGCCCACGGAAGTTCTCGAAAAGCATGGCGTATATGGCTCGTCTCTGATCATCGGTGTATTGCTTCCTCCTTTCATCTTGATCTACAGAACGAGAAAATAAATGGAGTATTCATTGTCAAACAACTTGAATTTATTTTGCAACATGACTTACTTGAGCCATGACTACCCCCTTGGTCATTTCCTTGCTCGTCACAATGATCGGCATCATCTCGTTCGTTTTCTCCCTCTGTTTGGACGATGTTGGAATCCCCGGCATTATCTACACGCCCGACGAACCCGAGACCGAGCCTGCCACGTCCACTATCACTGTAAGCACAAGCACTTGTCTGCCCACGTCCTACAAAAAAACCAACAAAACGGCTACGCCCCGTTAGGCCAAGCCTAGAACGACCGCAACCTACGGCTAGCTCGCGACCTAAGTTGAAACCAACGCTGCGAATGCGTCCTGCGAGGCCTAGCCTGGCGTGGCCTCGACCGGTGTGAAGGACATCGACATCTACAAAATCGAAAATACTTACTCGTGAAATTATGAAAATTATGGACATGAACATGAACAGAGTATGAAACACTTACTCGTATTTTGAACATGGCTATCGTCGACGTGTTCAGCCTCCAAGTACTCGTCGTCTGGATTTAGTACTTGGTTTAGATCCACATGCTCCATAATGGTGGATTTCCAAAAATGATTTGTTTGGGCGCTAGGCTAATCTACGGTTTGGTGGATTTCTCCCTCTGTCATCAGCCATGACTAATTCAAGAATGGCAAAGGAAGAGATATGCTAAGATGATCTATTGTTCATCTATTTATAGTACAGATTCCAAAAATTGATTTCCAAATGCTGGGCGGTAGTCAGCTTTATTTAAAATTTCGTTCAAATACAAGTCTTGAATGGTTCTTCAAATCTTGGCGTCATTCCAGACTTTCCTCATCTCTGCGTGGTTAACGAAATTCTAATGTTTGGCACCAGTCAGCGTGCACGTCGCGGCCGTGCGATGCGAGGGCGTGGGCGCGCGTGCATGCAGGTTTGGGCGCGCATGCAGCAGGTTTGAACGCGCGTATGCAGCAGGTTTGGGAGCGTGCATGTAGGATTGGGCTGTGGGAGCCGAACTAGCACGTCGCTATCCGCGCGTATGCATGCATGCAATTAATTAGCACACAACGATTAATTAGGGGCAATGGTGGAAAGTAATCACTATGATTTATTTGCATTGGCCTGTGAGAAAAAAACTATACACCCTCCTTTTAGGAACGGAGGGAGTATTGACTAAGGGATTTTCATCCTCTACACTAGTCGGGACCACTTGCCCATAGGTTGGGTCTTCTTGGGCCGCCTCTTCAGTTGGTGATGAGGCTTGTTCCAAACTGGTCGTTGCTAATATGACCAGTGGATTGGCCTTAGTCTCAACTTGAACTTTTGTACCTTGATCAGTGGAAGGACCAGGGGTGGGCATGTTAGGGACTAAGATAAAATAAAAACAAAGCTTACTTAGTTTCTAAAGAGATCCACCCAGGAAATTAAAATTCTTTACCTCTAGGTTCTTCCTTGCTAGGATCTTGGTCTCCCTTGATCTTCGAAGTGAATTTGAACCTCTTCTTTCTGGGGTTCAACTTATGATACAGAAAATCATATATGACCTTATGATTAGTCAAACCCCCTAACACCAACTTGGCGATAGTCTCGATATATGCCACTCCTCGTTGGTCAGCAGCAATGACTCTTTTTCATTTTATGCATCCATCTTCGACCAGACCAGAGGAGCATTCCTAGTGAACCAGAGGCGGCTACCGCCCCCCCAGGTATCTCAGAATAGAACCACTCCTTCTGGTATGCAATGCATCATTGATCAGAATGGAGGGGTACTGAGAAGCCATTTTATCTTAGATCTTTAAATAAGCACTCCCACTGATCTCTTGAGTTTTGTCATTCCTAGTATATTGGTAGAAATAGTGAAAAATATGAAGAGGTGGGGGGAAATCCATGGGAAGCTTCGCAAAGAAGTGAGAAAACACTCAAAATCAAAATGGAGTTGGGAGAAAGTTGACAAAGCTCAATCTTATAGTGATCAATTATATCTTGATCAAGGAATTTGCTCTCGGGGAGATGAAAACCTAACTTAACAAAAGTAGCAAAGAGGATGAGGTGCCCCTTCTATGGCACTGGCTTCACATCCTCTCCACTAGGATCCCATCTCAGCATTTCGTGTGAGGGGATCAGGCATTGATCCTCAGGTTCTTTGATCTTGCCCTCGGTGAGAATCGACTTGTCCATGGCAGATGAGATTGGGAAGAGTTAATAGAGAAAAGTTTGATGACAAAGGGGCTCAAGAAGTGTTTCGTGCTCAAAAGCATAAGGCATGGAGCATATAAGGGTAGGCTCGGCCCCTTATATATACTTTTTGTTGAGTCAGTTTCAACACCGATTCAGTTACTGAGACAAGTGCAAAGATTCCTTTTTAATTGGCATTTAAATGGTATGATGATTAGCGCGTAACCCTTTAAGGAAATAAAAAATTCGTTGGTAAAAAATATATATCTGTATCTACCCAAGCATTGGGGGCTAGCTGACGAGGATTAAAGTAACACATTTTGTATTAGGCCTATATCTTTATAAGGAAAACTTGGTTATGGCTCCAACCAGTTAGGCTCATAATCAGTCACATGGTTACAGCTTCAACCAGTTCGTTGATGTGTACTCTATTAACTTACACTGGTTGAACCCATCCAATGATTTGACCACCTTGACCATATGAAACTGGTCAGGACAAGCAGTTATTTCTGAATATGAATAATGAGCGGACAATTTTCCTAATAGGTACAAATAACTGTTCGGAAGTTACCTCCCATGAAGAGACACTTCTTGGCTAAAAGTCATGTAACATCGTTTATCTTCATTCCACCCTTTTGAGAGTTTCGTCTAGTTATCCGGTGGACCGCCTGTTGTTCTGTAGGAGGGTCAATTAGTACCTTGGAGTGGGAGAATTTAGTTACTCACCCATCTAATCTCTCCTCTCTCCACCTAACACCTCCCTCATTTCTCTCTCTCTATTGGGTCCACCCGGCTGCCTCCCCACCCGAATACCCCGCCTCCTCATTTAGGTTTTGGGGGCAGCATTGGAGTCTTCTCCCCTTTATTTTTGTGTGGAGGGAGAGCAAGGTAGCAGCAGCCATGGACGCCTCCCCCAGCCCTTCTCCTCCCTGCCTTGGCTGGTGGTTGCCCCCCCAAAGTCGATGCCCCTCCTTCTCCTCCAGCCAGTCGAACACTTCTCCCACCGGAGCTGCAGTTTCCTCCTCTTATTCCTCCTCTTGGGTGAGTAAAGGTAGTGCTTGAGCTTGATCTTGTTGCTCTAATGGAAGTCTTGGCTGGTTTTATATGCTCTAGGGTTCCTAGATCTGAAATTTGTCGAGGGAAACTAGGTCATTTTTGGAGGGAAGTGTGACACCACGGAGTGTGATAACTTTATTTTACGTGCTTGATATGGTTAAAAACAGTATGAAATGTGGAATTAAGGTTAAAACTATAGGTTATGGAGGTTAATAGCTTTTCCGGGCCGTTTTCGGGGTTTTGGGCCTTCCCGGGGGGGTTTTGGGCCTTGGTGGGCTTTGGTGGGATGGATTAGGTCTCCGTAACGGACTAGAATTGGGTGTGGGGGCTGGTAAAAGGGGTTTCCCTGCCCCTTTGGGGCGTCCACCCTGCTGCCTTTGCGCCCCTTGAGGCCTTGGTACGCCCCCCTCACCTCCCCCCACTTGCCAAGCCCTAGCCGCCCCTTCCCTTTGAGCCTTGCGCCTCCCCCTTGCTCTCCTCCATTGCCCCACCTCTCCACCACCTCTCCTCCACCCCCTTGCTGCCCTAGGGTGGTCTCCACACCTCTGCACCTTGTGGATCCATCCGTTGGAGCGAGGAGCGAGGAGCGTGGAGCGATCCGCGAGGAGATCTATTGGAGATTCGTTCGTTGGGCAAAGGTATGATCATGGGGATCCTTGGGTTTGATCTAGGTACTGTTCTTAGGGTGTTTATGAAGTTTTTAGATCAATTTGTGGTGCTGGGTTGGAGTTCTTTGGGTTAGATCTAGACGTTGCCACGTTTCTGTTTTCGGGCAGATTGAGCAGTCGGGCTAGGGTTCGAGTTTTTGTCGATTTAGAATCCGAATATGTCCGTACGGACTTAAAAGAAGTTGTATATAATTTAATTATATTTCCGTGGACATAAAGCACGTTAAAATCCGATCAGCCGTTTGAAAGTTATGGCCGTTTTACCGAGCGTGTTAAAATCTGTGATGCAATTAGAACAGATCGTAGTAATCTGTAGATTAAACAATTTTAGGGTCCGAATCAGTCTTTCTGTATAACTAGAAAAAGGTAGGAAATTTCCTAAGCTTCGCGATGGTGTACTCGTTTAATCGATTTGGAGTCCCAGAACTCAAGTTATGGCCTTTGCAAGGCTGCTGTCCCGCCGGGACAGAACCTCTGTTTTAGGTTTTGCGAGTAGCGGGCAATGTCGGGTGAGATGGGGATTTGTGTACTGTTTTGTGGGCATTATTGAGAGTATGTGATGCCGTTGTGCAGGTGGTGTGATCCCGGGGGTGCCCTCTACTTCCCACAATCCCGTCGCTCACGGTTGAGGCAAGTGTGTTGTAATGAATAGCGGAATTGTAGGTTGCTTGTGGAGATTAGATGAAAGATTGAATACTTGCTATGATCACTTGCCATGCTTGCTGTTTTCCAATGATATATTGAGTATGATTATCATGATTCGATGCCATGTGTTAATATTTGTCATGATGAGATGCCATATGTTTATGTACATGTGAAATATGATAATTGGCATAGTTGCATGCATGATATGAGATAGGGCGAGGGCGGTGAGAAAGTCATAACTAGTCCGGCAAGGTCGGTGAGAAAGTTATGACTAGTCCGGAACGCCATTGAGTAAGACCTACATCGTGAGTCCATCCACGTGGTGAATGGAAGCGATGAGTAGGCACCCTCCATCTTCGGGATGGAAGGGGGGAAAAGGGTGCACACCGACGGGTGTGTACTCAACCATACCGGTATGAGTTTCCAAGGAGACATGAGCATTGCATTACATTTCATACATATTGATGATGACAATGTTAAGTGTTTATGAATAAGATGATTTACATGAAGGGAGATGCTATTGCCATATTGTTGTTCTTGTTGTCCATTGCAATATGCTTGCTGAGTTTCGAACTCACGCTTGTGTTTTTTTTTTCTTATTGTTTTAGGTACCATGAGAACGGCATGCGGGAAAAGGGAATAGACACACGGCCACACGTTGCTTCACCTTAATGTTTCCCCAAGTCAATTCTTTTAGATTGATAATAAATTGCGTGTGATGGTCATTAAATTAAGGCTTAGCTTGGTTAATGAGAGTTTTATTGTTCGTTTGACACTTGGAACTTTAAGTGCTAAATGTTAGTCTTTTATTGTCGTTAAGACTCTATTTATTGCTGTTTTAGATGTTTCCCTTATTGCCATATAATGCTATATCGTTGTTGCTCCTTAAATTCATGATAAAACAAAGGAGGTGCTGCCGAAATCTCGGTTTTTAGCCTATGCGCCTTTGCTGGAATTTTATGTTAAATATGATATTTGGATGTTGTTTAGCTTATGTTTGGTAGCATTCGGGCATATTAAATGCCGGGGTGTTACAGAAAGTTTTTTCCTGTTTCGAGTAGCTTCCTGCCCGAGCCTTGTAGCTCGTTTTTGGGGCAGTTGCGGTCGCCTCATGAGTTTTTGGTAGTAGACAAAGTTGTAGGTAATCGAATTATCTTTAATTGGAGTACAAGAACACTCGAATGCATCCAGCTGTTTAAAACTTATGGCTGTTTTAGTGCCAGTTGTCCGAAGTGTGGCTATATTGGTAGACTCAATGTTCAACTGGATATTTGAGCTATTTGCAATCCGTATTAGCTTTCTCTGTTTGCCTAGAGAAAGCTAGAATATTTTGTATAGATTGAGAAAATGTATTTTTTTCTTAATTTGGAGTTAGAATCAAAAGTTATGCCCTGTTGAAGTGGGCTATTCAAAACTGTGAATTGTCTGAAATTTCAGAAGTGAGGTTATTTCGGGTGGGCTGTTGTTTTGCCAACTGGTAGTGATTGGAGAAGAACTAGATTGAATGGGTTTGATGTATGGATAGATGGTGTTCTTGCGGTCGATTAGAGCACAAGAACTCCAAATTTGGTTTAGCCAATTAGAAGATATGCTATTTTGAATGAAAACTGTCCGGAATTGGACTCAATGTAAATGACACTTGTTCTTATGAAATCTGGGATTGATTGATGAGGAACCAAATTGAATGGGTTTGTTATAATTAAAGATGATCTCCTTGTGGTTAATTAGAGTCTAAGTTTACTCAATTTGGTTGAGTAAAGCAAAAGATGGCTCCTACTTGAATGGCTTTGTGATAACGGAAGTTTATTCCCTTGTGGTAGTTTAGAGTATAAGAACTCAAATTTTGGTTTAGCCATTTGGAAGTTACGCAAATTTGCGCGATTGCCGCCGTGAAAGGAAATTTTGAGTTGAAACGGCTATTTTGAGGAATTGACTAGAAGTGTTAAAATGTAATGTTGCGGGCATTTTAGTATTGATTAGTGTATAAAATGGAGTTGGGTTGCGTAAGAAAAGTTAATGGGCCTAATTGAGGATGTCTAAAGCGAGTTTTGCATTGAGCGGAAGAGTTATTATTAATTGCTGCTTAATCTTGAGTTGCATTGTTTGAGATGAATGCATTTGTGTTTATTGCAGGATTTGTGGCCTCGGGAGTGGCCGAAGCTTCTCGTCACTCAGTCCCGAGTGGGTAAAGGCAAGTGCATTCCTAGTATGATGCTAGGACTTTAATTCTGGTTAATCATTATGATTATGTTGAAATGAATTCCGTGGTTGGTGTTGCATTATCTAAGTGAATGAGAAATGTTGATAGAGTATGCAAGTGTATTGTGATGTTGTTGTTGGATGATTGTTCATTAATATGTTGCATTATCACTTCCTCTTATTCATGAACTGATTAGATGAATATAAATGTTAAGTAATGGATGTGAGCAATGTTGGTGATCATATATTTAAATATGGCTATGCGAAATGTTCAAAATGAATGTAGTTGCAATTTAATTGCATTTGTGCATTCATAATGGAATAGGCGACCCATTCTGATGCGGGCCTTTGTGTTCACATGTAGTGAACACAAAAGTCCTACCTTGTAGTCCCATTCATCGAGATGAATGGGAGCGAGACAGTAAGAGTAGGCACCTTCCACGGGATGGGAGGGACGTGAGGGTGCACACCGACGGGTGTGCACTCGACAGTACCGGTACGTGCATCGAAAAGAGCATTCATGTTGCATTGCATACTAACGATGATTTTGAGTTAAATGGAAATGTGTAGAGTTGGGATCGAGTCGTGGACTCATCCAAAAGAGATTTAAAGAGGTATGTGTAAGAATTAGGTAATGAAGTGAAAAGAGAATGTTGTTGATACTATTGTTCTATGAATTGTGCACTTGGATAATCAATACGCTCTTATTGTTGATTTAATCGAGTTAATTGGTTTGTGATGCACTTTGCTGAGTCTTCGACTCACGCTTGTTGTTTAATGTTTTAGGTACTCTGAGGACAGCTCGCCGGGACGGGACATAGCTGCACTTCACTCACGTTTATCACTTAATAAAGATTTAAGTTTTTTTAATTGAGTTCATGTAATAACTTGTTGTAGTTATTATTCTCTTGATGTGAAAGGTTAATCGATGTTTGAAGTTAAACTGCTAGTATGTTTCTTTTGGTTACCATGACCCTTTGTATGTGCTTAGCGGGTCATGATGGTTAGTTGATAATTGTTGCTTAAAATTGATATAATTGTGATCTCTTTGTCTGCTGAGTGCATGTCCATTTAGTAGGGGAGATCTTGCAGAAAAAAATTTGGTGAAAATTGGATTGGTTTTTGTAACACTTTCGGGCACGTGAGGTGTCGGGGGTGTTACAAGTCACCTCTTGATGAATAGACACCCTTCAGCTAGAAGACACCTTTTCAAGCATAACTGCCACATTTTCATTATGTGTAAATAGAGAGGCCATTTCTACCGTGAAAGAAGAAAGGCATCAACAAGACATCCGAAACACATTTTTAGTAACTTTGTAATACTTGTACCCTGTCTAAGACAGTTGGCTAATAAAGAAATAGTCCTTCATCCTATCTTTGGCGTTCTTGTGATCTTAGAGGTTTGCAACAATTTTTCATTCATAAGCTCGGTGTAGAGACCTCTTGTCTTGAACATCGTCAAAACTCACTAAGGGATAAGGAGTGTAACCTATAATATTTTGGATTATAGTAATATCTTCAAGATCGTATTAAGGGTTATGGTTCAAAGATTTACTCCCCCTAAATTTTGCATATCTCTAAATTGTCTCATTCCAATGCCACGTACACATCTTTGAAAATTGGATGTTGGCCAAGACTTGGTGAATAAATCTGCTATATTTTCACATAACTTAGTTTGGTGGATCTTTGCCTCACCATTCTTATGAAGTTCATGAGGATACAAAAGTTTAGGGGCAATATGCTCCGTGGTATTTCTCTTAACGTAACCCATTTGCATTTGTGCAATACAAACGATATTATCTTCATAAATAATTATGGAGGTTTCAACGGTGTCAATGCCACATGATTTCTAGATATGACTAATTACATGTCTTAGCCAAACACATTGACATGAGGCTTCATATAATGTTATAATCTCCTAGTACTTGGTAGAGGTAGCTACCAAGGTCAACTTAAAAGACCGCCAAGAAATGGTTATACCACCACAGAGAAACACAGACCCAGTCTGAGATTTAGCATTTTAGGGATCAGACAGATAGCCAGCATCTATATATTGCACCATGGTTGAGTCTTGATCCTTTCGATAAAATATGCCAAGATCTTGAGTACATCGAAGGTTTGTTAGTAAAGTCTTGATACCAGCCCAATGCTTTCTAGTTGGAGATGCATTTTGTCTAGCTAGCAAATTTGTTGCGAATACAATATCAGGCCTAGTACAATTTGTAAGATACATAAGTACTCCTATGGCACTTGAATGTGGAACTTTAGGTCCTAAGACTTTCTAATTTTCTATCATCGGTCTGAATGAATCTTTATGCACTTAAAGGAATCTTACTACCATGGAGGTCTTCAAACGATGAGATTTATCCATATTGAAAGTTTCCAATATCTTCTAGGTTTAGGTAGATTGGTGTATACAAATTTTATCTAAATGCTCTAGCTATAGGTCTATGCAATATTTGCTTTTACCCAAATCTTTCATCGTAAACTTCATCATAAGGTAAGAACTTGCTTCCTTTATGTCCTTTGTCATTCCGATTATTTTTAGATCATGGACATAGACTGAGATGATACAGAATCCATTCTGGGACTTCTTTGTTAATACATAGGGGAAATAATCATTATTGGAGTATCCCTTCTTTAGGAGGAACTCACTATGTCAGTTGTACCACATTCATCGTGATTGTTTTAATCTGTATAGCACTGCAGTTTGATATTATATATGTTGTGATTACTTTAATTAGTATCCATAAATTTGAGTCCTTCAAAGACTTACAAATGTCCGGCTCCAGTGAGCCATATAAATATGTGGTAACTACATACATCAATTGCATTGATAAGTTCAAGCTAGCTGCCATTGATATTAAACATCAAAATGTTATTCCACTCATTATAGGATTATATGTTTCATTGTAATTGATGCCAAGTATCTACAAGAACCCTTGTTCTACAAGTCTCATTTTGTATCTCACTACCTGGTTGTTTTCATTTCTCTTCCGAATAAAAATCCATTTTGATCCTATAGGGAACACCTTAGGAGGTCTTCGGTCAACAAGACCAAAAAACTTTTGTTTTGTTAAGCGAGAGCATTTATGTCTCAATTGTCTCTTTCCATTTGACCCAATATGAGCATTTCTGGCGCTCTGCCATGGACTTTGGTACTCGATCTATATCAAGAATTTTAGCAATTTTTGAAGCAAAAAATATGTCGACAATTGTAGTCTTTGTTTCATACAACTCTCTTGAATCCACATAATTAGTGAAAATTTCTTCATTAATTTCTTCTAGATCCTCATGATTTCCCACAACGATGGAATTTGGGTGTTCTGGTATCCTAATGCCAAATTGGACACCTAAATATTCGCTAGGGTTACCATCTTCAAGATGGCTCACTTCAGAGATTTTCTAAATATCAGGCTAAATTTCTTCCACTATTTTGGTTAATGTTCTCAGTTGTTTGGTTCTCTGTTTCTACAAATGTCTCTACGGAATTGAGTTCCATGCGTTTGAAGGTCTCCCACTCTTTCCAGTTCGTTTACTATATGTATATGAGATTTTGTCACTCCCTTATGATGAATGAAAGTGTCTGGCAGATTATTAACTATTTATTACATATGTATTATCTGGCATACTTTAAGTTCGAATTGTTTATAGTGTGGGTCTAAGGACTAAACACCTGTGACATTCCATTCTATTTCTCGGTATTTTCTTGCGTGATATTTTTCTCCCTTGATGCTAGGAAATTAACCTTGTCAAAAATAACCCTGTCACAAGCTCTAGGTATTTAATAATTGATAGAGATTGATTACCTACATAGATCTCGAACTTTTGGTGAGGATCTGTGTAATATTTCAGAAGAACTTTAGAGAAACAAATTGGATTTTTGGAGCGATTTTCAGGTTTGGGGCCAGTAGTGGGCCTTCAGTCTAGTTTTTGGGCCTAAAGGGGGGTTTCCACCCCCCCAAGCCCTAGCTTTTTCCCCCATGCCCCCCTTGGCCGCACCCCTCCCTGACATTGGGCCACTCAGCCACCCTCCTCCCTGCCCCCTGGCACCCCTAGCCGAATCCCGCTCCTTCTGTCGATCCTAGCAAAATCTCTACAGTTGTGGACTGAGAGATACCCTCAAATGTCAAAGATGTGCATAGTTTTCTTGGTTTAGTTGGTTACTATCGGCGCTTTGTTCAAGATTTTTCCATCATTGCCAAGCCACTATCTCAATTGACTCAAAAGGGTGTGAAATTTCCGTGGACGGCTGATTGTGAGCACAGTTTCTGCACTTTGAAGGAGAAGCTAATGACTGCTCCTGTTCTCACCCTTCCTAAGCTCGAGAAGCGCTTCACAGTTTACTCGGATGCTTCTCGTGTGGGCCTTGGTTGTGTGCTTATGCAAGAGGAAAAAGTTATTGCTTATGCATCGAGGCAATTGAAAAGGCATGAACAAAACTATCCCACACACGATCTAGAGTTAGCCGCAGTGGTCTTTGCCTTGAAGATTTGTAGGCATTACTTGTATGGTGAATCATGTGATATCTTCACTGATCACAAGAGCCTCAAGTATATCTTCACTTAGAAAGATTTGAATTTGAGGCAAAGAAGGTGGTTGGAATTGATAAAAGACTATGACCTCACAATTCCATACCATCCAGGCAAGGCGAATGTAGTGGCGGATGCTCTTAGTTGCAAGGTAGTGTCCCCTGTTCTTGATTACCTTATTGCTGATTCTGAGCATATTGGAGTCTCATTGTTTTGCAGGCACCATGCTAGCTAAAACTCAAATGATTTTGGAGTTGGCAATTCCAAAGCATGTGCGTGAAGCACAACAGTATGACTGGCTGCTACAACAAGTGAGAAAGCGCATATTTGAGGGCAAAAGTGGGGATTTCAGCATGGATGAGCTTGGTGCTTTGCGGTTTAAGGGCCGCCTTCGTGTACCCCAGAAGTCTCAAATTAAGGATGACATCTTGAGAGAGGCTCATCGCACCCCGTATACTGTTCATCTTGGTGAGAATAAAATGTATCAGGATCTGAAAAAGGGCTTCTAGTGGAAATGAATGAGAGTTGATATTACTCATTACATAGCATCTTGTGGGATTTGCCAGAAGGTGAAAGCCAAACATAAACATCCAATGGGGTTGTTGGAATCACTGGAGGTTCCGATGTGGCCTTGGGATGACATATCCATGGATTTCATGGTTGGCCTACCTTGTACTCAGCGAGGGAAGGATGCAATTTGGGTAATAGTCGATCGCCTAAGCAAATCAGCTCACTTTATCCCTGTTCGTACCACAAATTTAGCAAGTGAGTTGGCTCCCATTTAAGAGCGAGAAATTACGAGACTTCATGGTGTGCCTAAGACAATTATTTCTGATCGTGATGCAAAGTTTGTCTCCAAGTTTTGAAAGAGTTTGCAAAGTGTTTTGGGCACACAGCTTTGTCTTAGCACCGCCTTCCATCCTAAAACTGATGGCCAATCAGAGCGTACTATTCAATCCCTGGAGGATATGTTTAGATATTGTGTTTTATCATGGAAGGGCAGTTGGGAGGATCACTTGGCCCTTGCTGGATTCACTTACAATAACAGCTATCATGCCAGTATTCGGGCTGCTCCTTACGAAGTACTCTATGGGTGGAAGTGCAGGTCACCTCTTTGTTGGGATGCATTAGGGGAAAGGGAGGTTCTAGGTCCTGACTGGATACAATAGACTGTTGAATGAATGTCAGAAGTTAGACTGAACCTCCTCACAGCTCAGAGTAGGCAGAAAAGCTATGCTGATGTGAGGAGGCGAGATTTGGAATTTGCGGTGGGTGACAGTGTGCTTCTAAGGGTGACTCCTACCAAAGGCTGGTTTGATTTGGCATAAAGGGAAAGCTCAGACCGAGGTTTGTAGGCCCGTTCCCCATTGTCGCAAGGGTTGGAAAATTGGCTTATCGATTGGAGCTTCCCAGTGCGATTTTTGGAGGGATTTTCATGTTTGGGGATAGTGTGGGCCTTCAGGCCAGTTTTTGGGCCTAAAGGGTGGGTTTCCACCCCCCAAGCCCTAGCTTTTTTTCACCCTGCACCCCCTTGGCAGCACCCCTCCCTGCCCTTGTGCTCCCAACCGCCCCTCCCCACACTTACGCTGCCCAGCCGCCCTCCTCCCTGCCCCCTTGTGCCCCTAGCCGAATCCCCGTCCTTCCCCTTTGGCTGCGCCTCCCTCTCCTCCAAAGTCGCCCTTCCTCGGCAGCTAGAGCCCTGCCTCATCGTCGCTGTCCAGGAGGTGGAGATATGGATTGGAGTTTGGGCAGGAGCCAAGTTGCGAGGAAGGCGAGGAACGCCCGATCCGAAAGGATCTAGCGACGGGATCGCTTCTTCGAGCCTCCCCGTGCAGGTATAATGCTAAGGCTAACCTTTGGTGCTATTATCCCTGCCTTAGGGTGTTTCTAGATTGTATTTCCTAGTGGGTGTGGGTCAGAGTGTTGATAGGGTGTGATTGGAAGAGGTTCAGATTCACGCAGGATTCTGGTTCAATCTTAGGATTGCGTTTCAGGGCACCTACAGGTATTTTCTGTGGGTTTGGTAGTGGCAAAAGTTGTAGATTGTCATATTAAGTTTCATTAGAGACCAAAATCGTGAAGTTTGGTACATCCATTTAGAAGTTATGCATGTTTTACAGTAGGCTGTCTGGATTCAATCGCAGCTGACAGCACCTGCGGTAATTGGTTATTTAGGGCTAGATAGAGACCGAATTAAATTTTATAAATACTTAGAAAAAGTTGGAAAATTTCTTGTAGATCTCAAAAATGTCCTCATTTACTGAATTTTGAGCTGCATAAAAATAGTTACAAAATTGTGAAGGCTGCTGTCCTGATTTCGTGGACATATCGGTGTTCTAGGTTAATTTCGAGGGATTCAGAGTAGTCTTTAAAATTGATGGTTAACTAGAACTTTGTGGGTATTCTTCTATAGTTTTTATAAAGTTGTTGGGTTCCTAGTTTGGGCTATGGGACTAAAATTTATGGTGTTTGGATCATTAGGACAGCAAGGGTTGCGAAGTTGCCGAGAGTGCTAGCGTATCCCGGGGATGGTGCATGGTTACAATATTGTTATCGTTTTTGGTGTATGTGCTGTGGTGGATTATTTTTGAGTGTGTGTGTGGGTGTGTGTATGTGTTTGTTGTAGATGGTGTGACTCCGGGTGAGGCCTCAAGCTCCCACCCCACTTCATCACGTGGTAAAGAGGTAAGTATAACATTCTATTGAGGATGTCTTGTGATAAGCGAAAGTGATTGTTGTTAAGGTTGTACCTTGATGAATTATGTGTGTATCGCAGTCGTTGATATCTTTTATGCCCATGCATAGAAAGTTTTTTAATGACAAAAATGAAGTTTTAGTTGCTTTATTAGATCATTTGCATTCATATCATGAAAAGAGATACGAACCTGGTCGTTGCGAAACTCATAAGGGACATATGACTAATCCAGAGTGCTCTTGGAATGTCCTACCTCGTAGTCCCATCCACAGGGATGGATGGGAGCGAGACCTTAAGAGTAGGCCCCTCCACAGGGATGGAAGGGAATGATAGGGTGCGACATCGATGGGCATGCACTGAAGTTATACCGGTATAAACTCAAAGAGGGAGCATTCTTGAGCATACAAGCATGATGCATTGCATGGATGAAATGCAAAAGTCTATATGGTGATGTTAACTATTTGCAAGATCATGAACAATAATGTGTTATAAGGTCGAATGGACTCTTGTACTGTCACTTTCCTGTTGTAAGTTATACTTTGCTGAGTTTTTCAAATCATGCTTGTTTGTTTGTTTATTATTTTAGGTGCTTCATTTACGACATTCTAGGATGGGACGTAGCATCACCACTTCACCCATCATGCCAAACATAATAAATAGTTTTGTAGAAGTATCATCTTCAAGAATAATTTAGTTGTTCAAACAGGGATCATGGTTTATGATGTGGTTGAGCTCATGTTGAACTTGTTTATTTCTTACCATCGTGGACATATGAGGATTTGAATTATGTGTTACGCCTATTTGTTGGATTGGCATTGAAATGTTATGGTTGCTGAATTTAAATGTTAGACTGCTTTTCTAGCTTTTTTTTGGACATGAGATTAATGCTTAGAAGTCGCCTATATGTTATGCCCATGTTGGTGATCGATCTTGGCACCTTATGGTTGTGATATTTGTAGTTAGGTTGCTTGCTGTAATTTTCTTTGTAGTTGGAGTTTTGGTTATTATTTTTTACTGTTTTGATGACATTCTGGGCACATGTTGTGCCGAGCTGTTACAGTCTGTGGTTGCATGTTGTGGTGGTGACATCGGTAACTATACAGCACACAAATTTTCAATGATGGGAAATACTTGATTCTTTCCCACACACTATCTGCAAAGGAAAAATTTTATGGTAGGTAGTTGGTTTGAGTTAAATTAATACAGTAGTGTGCAGCATTGTGTGACGCCAACTACTGGCTGGTAACCTATAATTCAGCAAGATTGTCCTAGAAATAGGTTTTATTCTTTTAATTGATAACTCTAAAAAGCTGTGTGGATATGTAGTACTGAATACTCTATATTAATACCCAGATCCATATAATAATAATTGAATGCCTTTAAGGTAAACTCACAAGTATTGTCCATTTGAATAGACATAATTCTTTCATCTAGAAAGGAGGCACTTAATTTAATAATTTGGGCAACTAATTTAGTAAAAGCAAAGTTCTTGGTCGATAAGAGGCATATTGTAACACCCCGGCATCTAGTATGTCTGGATGTCACCAAACATAGACTAAACAACATCTAAATACCACAAATAATGGTAAATTACAGCAAAAGAGCAAATGCCTAAACCAAAAATTTTGGCAGCATCTCCTTTGTTTTTCCATGGTACGGAGCATCAACAATAATATCACAAGATATATCATAATAGGAAGCATCTAAACAGCGATAACAGGTGACATAGCAGCAATTTAAATCTAGCATATCGAATTTAGCCACACCATGAACTAAAACGAAGTAATGGATGTAAACAAGCACACAAATAAGGCATACTCCAAGTTCTCAACGCATTAACTTATAATCACAACTACGAATGGCAAAATTGTGTATGTCTTAATGAGTGAAACTTTGTGAAGATGTGCCACTAAGCCCCTTTCCCGCATGCCGATTTCATGGTACCTAAAAAAATAACATAAAACACAAGCGTGAGTTCATCACTCAGCAAAGTGTATTGCAATGGAACAAGAAAACACATTCCAATACCTTCATCACTGCTTTTCATATTCAACATCATAAACATCTCATATTCACATTGTATGCATCTCATTAACATCATCATATAACTGTAACACCCCGGCATTTACTATGCCTGAATGTTACCAAACATAAGCTAAACAACATCTAAATACCACATTTAACATCAAATTCCAGCAAAGGCGCAAAGGCTAAAAACCGAGATTTCGGCAGCACCTCCTTTGTTTTATCATGAATTTAAGGAACAACAACAATATAGCATTATATGGCAATAAGAGTAACATCTAAAACAGCAATAAATAAAGTCTTAACGACAATAAGAGACTAACATTAAGCTCTTAAGGTTCCAAGTGTCAAACAAACAATAGAACTCTCATTAACCAAGCTAAGACTCAATTTTAAAGACCATCACACGCAATTTATTATCAAACTAAATGAATTGACTTGGGGAAACATTAAGGTGAAGCAATGTGTGAGAGTGTGACTATTCCCCTTTCCCGCATGCCGTTCTCATGGTACCTAAAACAACAAGAAAACACAAGGGTGAGTTCGAAAACTCAGCAAGCATACTGCAATGGACAACAAGCATAACAACAAGTCAATAACATCTTTCATCATGTATAACATCTCATTCATGAATACTTATCAATATCATCATCAATTTGTATGCGATGTAATGCATTGCTCCTGACCCTCTGGGACCTCATACCGGTATGGGAAGTACACACCCGTCGGTGTGCACCCTTTCCCCCTTCCATCCCGAAGATGGAGGGTGCCTACTCGCTTCCAAACACCACGTGGATGGAATCACGACATAGGACTTACTCAATGGCGTTCGGACTAGTCATAACTTTCTCACCGACCTTGCCGGACTAGCTATGACTTTCTCACCGCCCTCGCCCTATCTCATGACATGCATGCAACCATGCCAAATATCATATTCAATTCACATATTAACACATGGCATCATAATATGTTAAACATGCTCATCATATCATATCAATCATTAAAACATGGCAAGTGGACATATATCATGTAGGCAATTCCATCTAATTTCAACATGCAACCTACAACTTGCTATCCATCACAACACACTTGCCTCAAACACGTGCAACGGATTGGCGGGAAGAAGAGGGAACTCCCGGGGTCACACCACCTGCACATAGGCATCACACACTCACAATCATAGCCTCCAAACAGTACACAAACCCCCATCTAACCCGACATTGCCAACTACTCGCAAAACCTAAAAACAGAGGTTCTGTCGGCGGGACAGCAGCCTTACAAAAGGCATAACTTGAGTTCTGAGACTCCAAATCGAATAAACGAGTACACCGTCGCGAAGCTTAGGAAATTTCCCAACTTTTTCTAGTTATAGGGAAAGACTGATTCGGACTCTAAAATTGTTTAATCTACAGATTACCACAATCTGTTCCAGTTACGTCACAGATTTTTAGGCGCTCGGTAAAACCGCCATAACTTTCAAACGGCTGATCGGAAATTAACGTGCTTTACGTCCACGGAAAGATAATTAAATTATCTACAACTTCCTAGAAGTCCGTACGGTCTGATTCGGATTCTAAATCGACGGAAACTCGAACCCTAGTTCGACTGCTCAATCTGCCCGAAAACAGAAACGTGGACAAGTTTAGATCTAACCCAAATTACTTCAAACCAGCGCCTCCAATTGATCTAAAAACTTGATAAACACCCTAATAACAGTACCTAGATCATCCCCAAGGATCCCCAAGATCATACCTTTGCCCGACGAACAAATCTCCAATCAATCTCCGCGAATCTCCTCGCGAATCGCTCCTCGCTCCACGTTCCTCGCTCCTCGCTCCTTGCTCCTCGCTCCTCGCTCCACGGGATGACTCCACAAGGTGCAGGGGTGGGGAGGCCACCCAAAGGCAGCAAGGGGTGGAGGAGAGGTGGTGGAGAGGTGGGGAGCAATGGGGCAAAGGGGAGGTGGAGGCGCACAAGAGGGAGAGGGAGAGGGGGAGGGAGGAGAGGGGCGCAAGAGGGGGAGGTGGGGGCGCAATAACAGCAGCATGGGCGCAAGGGGGCTGGGGGGAGCCCCTTTTACCAGCCCTCAACCCAATCCTAGTCCGTTACGGAGTCCTAATCCATCCCACCAAAGCCCACCAAGGCCCAAAACTCCTCCGGGAAGGCCCAAAACCCCGAAAACGGCCCGGAAACGGCCCGGAAACGTTATTAACCTCCGATTCTTATGATTTTAACCTTATTTCCACATCTCATACTGTATTTAACCTTATCATGTTCAAAAATTAAGGATACGACACTCCGAGGTGTCACATTCTTCCCCCCTTCAACAGGATTCGACCTCGAATCTAAACGCACCAATCACGAAACCCAAAGAAACCAAAGACAGCCAGATTTTCACATCACATACCGAGGTGAAAAGCTCGGGATACTTCTCGCATGCGAGATTCCAGCTCCCAAGTCGCTTCTCTCTCGATCTGATGTGACCACAAGACCTTGACAAACTTAAGCGTCTGTTCTTCATCACTCGCTCTGAAGTCCCGAGAATTTCCACAGACGGGACTCGAAGGTGAGGTCTGCTCAAGCACTAATGGTTCCAATGGAACCACCAACTCCGGATCATGCAAGTATTTCTTCAACATCGAGACATGGAACACATCATGCACACCTTGCATGGATTAGGTAGCTCTAGGCGATAGGCCAACCTCGCCAACTCGGGCGAGGATAGGAAAAGGCCCAACATACCTTGGGTGAGCTTTCCTTTGGTGCCAAACGCACCACACCCTTGGTGGGAGATACTCGCAAGAGTACGCTATCACCCACCTCAAACTCCAAGTCTCGCCGCCTCACATCAAGATAGCTCTTACATGCGCTCTGTCTTTGCGAGAAGGTTCTGCCGAACCTCCGACACGCGATCAACGATCTGCTGAACCCAATCCGGCCCAAGAATAGCTCTCTCGCCCACTGACATCCCAACAAAGTGGCGATCTGCACTTCCGACCATACGATTACCTCATAAGGAGCAGCCGGGATCTTTGGAATGGTAGCTGTTATTGTAAGCAAACTACTGCAAGGGGCAAATGGTCTTCCCAGCTACCCTTCCAAGCCATCACACAGGCCCCGAGCATGTCCTCCAAAGTTTGGATGGTACGCTCAGATCGCCCATCTGTCTGAGGGTGAAAAGCGGTACTAAGGCAAAGCTGCGTACTCCAAAGCACTCTGCAAACTCTCCCGAACTTGGAGACGAACTTCGCATCCCGATCGAGAGATAATGGTCTTGGGTACACCATGCAATCTCACAATCTCCCGCACATAGATGGGAGCCAACTCGCTCATTGAATTGGTCGTGCGGATGGGAATGAAATGCAGACTTGCCGAGACGGTCCACCACAACCCAAACAGCATCCTTCCTCGTGGAGAACGAGGTAGACCAACCACGAAATCCATGGAGATGTCATCCCATGGCCACACAGAACCTCCAATGGCTGCAACAGACCGGCGGGGCGCTTATGCTCGGCTTTGATCTTCCGACAGATCCCACAAGACGCCACATACTTGGCAATATCCACTCTCATCCTTTTCCACCGTAAATTCTTCTTCAAGTCCTGTACATCTTGGTCTCTCCAGGATGGACCGTGTGCAGTGCGATGAGCTTCTCTCGAATGTCTTCTTTCACTTGAGATTTCGGGGCACGCCTGACGGCCACGAAACCTCAAAACTCCCGCATCATCAACGGTAAAGTCTCCCGACTTGCCATCCTCAAGGCGTTTCCTCACTGCTGGAGCAAGCGATCATCTTCTTGTGCCTCTCCCGTGACACGCTCGGGAATCGTGACTCAAGAATCAATTGAGTTTCAGCTTGCACGGTCCCATAAGCGAGGGAGACTCCCAAGCGCTCAAAATCAGCAACAAGACAATCAACAACAGGGGCATTGTCTTATGATCGAGAGCGTCGGCCACCACATTTGCCTTCCCGGATGATACTTTGGATAGTGAGGTCATAATCCTTTATCAATTCTAGCCACCTCCTCTGCCTCAAGTTCAAATCTTTACGAGTAAAGATGTACTTGAGGCTCTTGTGATCGATAAAAATATCACAAGATTCGCCGTACAAATAATGCCTCCATATCTTCAATGCAAACACCACGGCGGCTAGCTCAAGGTCATGGGTGGGATAGTTACGCTCATGCTTTTTCACCGCCTCAAGCATAAGCAATCACCTTGCCATTTTGCATGAGCACACACCCAAGTCCCAACCGAGAAGCATCGAGAATAAACAGTGAAGCGCTTCCGGCTCGGGAAGGGTAAGAACAGAGCGATCACTAACTTCTCCTTCAAAGTGCGAAGCTGTGCTCACACTCTGCGATCCACTGGAATTTCATCCCTTTCGAGTCACCTGTGAAAGTGGCTTGGCAATGATAGAGAAATCCTGCACAAAACGCCGATAGTAGCCACCAACCCAAGGAAACTACGCACCTCTTTGACATTGGAAGGCCTCTTCCAATCCAAAATCTTGAGACTTTGCTAGGATCTACAGATATGCCCTCTGGATTGATGATGTGGCCAAGAAAACCCACTTCAAATCCAGAACTCGCACTTTTTCAGCTTAGCAAAGAATTGATTCTCCTCGTGGTACTCAAAGACAAGCCTCAAGTGTCGCTCATGCTCCTCTTCCGATTTAGAGTAAATCGAATGTCATCGATGAACACTACCACAAACTCATCAAGGTACTTGTGTAGCATCTTGTTCATCGCCTCCATAAAGACAAAGAGGAGCATTAGTTAGTCCAAAAGACATAACTTTAAATTCATAATGCCCATACCTAGTGGAGAAAGCGGTCTTCTCAATGTCCTGCTCCCTCACACGGATCTGATTATACCAGTGAAGATCAATTTTGGAGAACACCTTTGCTCCTTCAGTTGGTCAAACAGATCCTCGATGCGAGGCAAAGGATACTTGTTTTTGACTGTCACTTGGTTAAGAGCACGATAATCAATGCACATACACCAACTTCCATCCTTCTTCGAGACGAAGAGGGCGGGTGCTCCCCATGGCGATACGCTACGCCGAATGAAGCCTTTGGCCAACAGATCCTCCAATCGCTTCTTCAACTCGTCTTGAAAAGGTCGAGCCAAGCGGTATGGAGAGATAGAAATAGGTCGAGTGCCGGAGCAAGATCAATACGAAACTCCACATTCCTCACAGGAGGTAGACCAGGCAACTCGTCGGGGAACACATCAACGAACTCCTTCACTACAGAAATCTCCTCAATGGGAATCGAGGAAGATGGCTTCTCGAGACAAAGTCATGAGGAAACCCAATAGCCTCAAACGCCACCGTAAAACAAACTAGTCAAAGCAAAGACAGGCCGGAGGGTATACCACCCTGAAAGGTCAACTCTTCCCAGGCCAGGGCTGCAAGGCAAGCTGTCTTCCGAAACAACAGATCTTAGCACGCGATCGATGCAGCGGTCCATGCCCAAAATGACATCAAAAGGAGCCAACTGGATCACCATGAGATTGGCAAAGAAAACCTCATCATCAATGGCAATGGTGCAACCAGGGCAAACCAAAGAACTAGCAATCAAACCCCAGGAGAATCGACTAACACGGACTCGTAAATCCGAACTCCCAACTTAGCTCTACTAGCAAACTCCGACGACACAAAAGAATAGGATGCTCAGAATCAAATAGAACAAAGGCATCAACGGAATCCACGAGCAGAGTACCGAAACCACCTATGGATGCCCGATCGACTCGGCGGTCGGCCAGCGCACACTCTGGTGGCGCCGGGACGTATGAGCCCCGACTCGGTGATGCCCCAACAAGGCTGGGGCGGAGGAGGCAGCGAGGAGGAGCAGGCAGTGCGGGCACCATAAGCTGCTGGTGGCGCCCACGCAAAGGGCGGTGAGAAACAGAGTAGCCATCATGAGCACCGATCCTCCGGAAGACGCCGGCTGGAGTGGGAGGAGAAGACACCGTCTCCGGCTTGATGATGCTACCGGGATTCATCCGGCAGACTCGTCCGTATGGCCGGGCTTGCCACGATGGTTGCAACTCCCGGTCCAACCACACTCAAGCACGGTGCTCACCACCGCACTCGTAACGATCCGCGAAAATCCAATACAAAACACTTTTCTTTTGGTTCAGCTCAACTAAAGCCAAGAAAAACAGCGAAACCGACCGTCGAGCAGCGACGAGAGAACATCCGAAGGAACCACCATCAACTCTTCTATTTGACTCAGTCAACTACCCGATCAAGGGCGAAAGGATAAGCACTCTTCTCCTACGAGGGTTAATAGTTCTTCGGTGATGGCGCTAACCGCCACACCGTCAAACCTCACCGTTACTATGAACCAAAAAGAGGTGACCGAAACCCTTCGGCACCACAACCCCACTTTTATCACCACAACAGGAACAATCCAATCATTTATACAGACAGACTCCGCAACTCTCTGGGAGCCTCGCCCCTGGCCTCCACGGCCACGGCGTCCACGGCCTCTACCCCTCGGCATGGCTGCTTAGACAGACAACCATCCAAACACAAAAACATAAACACAAAATCACACAATCAAGATCATAGATCAAACATCATCATAAGCATATTCCTTATCACATAATCAAGCGCGATGCATTGATGAACCAAAACCCATCCTACTGTGCAACCAAGTGTGTCAGATTTTAGATTAGTTATACCACTTTTACAAGTTTTAACGTTGCTATCCTATAACAAGGTTTTAGTTAGAACCTAAGCCATGTTTCTAAGTTATTCCACATCACATTTTAGTTGTACCCTATAGCATGACACTAAAAATTCACATTCCAAGGACCTACAGCCCGCTCTGATACCAACTGTAACACCCCGGCATTTACTATGCCTGAATGTTACCAAACATAAGCTAAACAACATCTAAATACCACATTTAACATCAAATTCCAGCAAAGGCGCAAAGGCTAAAAACCGAGATTTCGGCAGCACCTCCTTTGTTTTATCATGAATTTAAGGAACAACAACAATATAGCATTATATGGCAATAAGAGTAACATCTAAAACAGCAATAAATAAAGTCTTAACGACAATAAGAGACTAACATTAAGCTCTTAAGGTTCCAAGTGTCAAACAAACAATAGAACTCTCATTAACCAAGCTAAGACTCAATTTTAAAGACCATCACACGCAATTTATTATCAAACTAAATGAATTGACTTGGGGA